>MU703558.1:7539-41936 GCA_026770625.1 Nicotiana glauca
ATATATATATATATATATATATATATATCAGCTTTTGGGTATGTTTACTCATCATATGAGAGACGTTATTTTCAAATGATTCAGAATATGGCATCATCAGCCTAAGGTGAGGGTTACCCTTCCAGAGTTCACAGTTATAGAGTGGTACACTCGGGCCGAGTATGGCACCGGGTGCCAGCCATGCCTCTTCAGGTTTGGGGCGTGACAAACATGGTATCAGAGCAATTCTATCCTAGGGAGTCTATAAGTCGTGTCTAGTAGAGCTTTGTATATAGATGTGTTGTACACTATATTATTTAAAGAGGAAGCTAAAAGGCTTTTAAGAGTCTATTACCGTTCTTTCAAATCCAAGTCGTGTTATAAAGCTGAGTCATAAGAGTTCAAGCCATGACTTATGTTTGGTAATGATTTAGAGATGCTTGCAATTAGAAAAATTAGAGTTAGCAAGAGGGCTAATATAATAGCAGGCAAAGGCACTTGTAGAGAGAAAATTCTTAACAATGTGGCCCAGATTGAGGCCCTATCAGATCATGTATACCAAATGTGTTCAAGCTTAAGGCCCTAAGATGCAAATATCAAATACACCCCGCTAATAGCAGGCCATGGGAGTATTAGAAGGTAAAAGTATAAGTTTCCACATATAATAGAAGCAAGGTGAAGGAGGGTACGAGGTACCCAAATAGTGAAGATTATCAGTATTTACAATTCAGGCAGAGAAATATAAGCCTTTTGAATTACCTTTAACAGTAATAGAGGTATATACAATTGGCTACACCCATCTAAATTATGCCCATTGGAAGCTGACAGATATAGTTTAAGAGAAGGATAGAATATCAGGATCTAGCTGGGGTTTGAGTAACCTAAATTGGTGGATAAATTGTTAGCGTTAAATGACATTTTTGAAGGATATTTCAAACATGGTAATATTTCTACTTGGAAGACATCCAGATGGTGCACTCTAGAATAGTACAGTTAGATATAAATACTAGAAGGTTCAGAAAAATTGAGAAGGTAGGCAATGGCATCCTAGAAGGGATAGATATTTGTTTTAGTATGACTCCCGTCCCTAGTAAAGAGAGAATTTTAGGCGACCCGGAGAGCTATAGAGATAGATCAAGGGGAGCTAAAGCGAAAGAACATTTCGTTGAAGTTTTCAGAATAATGTAATAGGTAGAGATATTAGCAGGAGAATAAGAAGTGAGTAAATAAAGCATTATGAGTAAGATATGATAAATAGACTAGCAAATCAAAAAGAAATATGATAAATGGACTATAACAGTAAATCAAAATATGACAAGATGATAAAGTCTATAGTCAAGTGAAGGAAAAGACAACAAGATATAGGCCTTGATACTATAAAAGAGTATATGCCATAAAGTCATATCCTTTTTTCGAGAAATGAGTTGGTGACTCCAACGTGATTACTAGAAGTCTAAGTTAGAGCTCCGGAGTAATAGAAATTAGTATGGCCTGGTAAACAAGAAAAAAAATAAAAAAATTTAGGGACCGAAGGATTTGATAGTAGTCGACATCGTGAGAATTTTAGAGATCGCGATCAGGCAATGAAATAAAGGACAATAGAAGAATATCCTTTAAACGTCGTTTAGGAAGACGCATCCCTAAAGCAAGCGCTGTGAGTAGCATTAAGCTTATGGGACTTAGTATGCCCGTTACACTATGTGTCACCCTCGTGCATAAGAAATTCAGTTATCCTTGGTACAAAAGGGTTATCACAAGGAAAGTAAGAGTTAGTGAAGATGTGAAAAGTGCCAAAGATGAAGGGGTTAAATATATATAGGTAAATCTTCACATCATTAAATGTTAGTACTCCCCAAAGGGAGAAAGATGGTGTGTCGAAGTTAAGTGGTTAAAATAACTATAGAATAGTAAAAAGGCAAACAGAATGAGATAACATTTATTCAGATCCTACAAATATGTTACGACTCCAAACATTATGTAAGTACGACATCGGGGAGGGTCAGTAAGGGTTCCCGTACAGGATTTTAGTGATAAATAAGTGCTAATGAACACTTGACACATAAGGAATAGTGCGAGAAGTAAGTTAAGACAAAGAAAAAACCCAAGGGAGATTACACGGAATATAGATATGTGAATGGACCAACGAGTAGTTAGTAGTTGATTCAGGAAGAGACTACTTATGGCTAGACAAGTGGATACAAATAAATCAACAGATCGTGCAAGATCAACATAGGGAATTTAGTCCCACAAATATGACATCATAATCTATGAGAAATATTCAGATAGGAGTTGGGGATGTTGAAGGTGCCTTGTAAGTGTTACAGAAATAAAAGAGAATGCCACTGGGGAGATAGTCAAAATATTTAGTTCAGAAGTAACCTACGTGCACAAAGGCACGCACGTAAGTTACTAAGGGTAATTATGGGCAAGTAAGAACAACAAAAATTCTATGGAGTATACAATGTAATAAGCTCGTAGATTTATGAGAGTCAGAGGGTCTTCCCTAAGTATTACAATGAAAGAATTGCCGAGAAAATAAGGAAGAAGGCTTCAACCTAAGAATCATAAGGAAGTGACACCTATCGGGACTAAGGAACAACAACAACAACTACCCAATAAAATCCCACATAGTGGGGTCTGGGGTGGGTAATGTGTACGCAGACCTTACCCCTGCCCCGATAGGGCAGAGAGGCTATTTTTGATAGATCCTCAGCTCAGAAAGACAGAAATAAAAAATAAGAAGAGAGAATTCATTAGTAACTCCAGTAGAAACTGTAATAGTAGCAGAAGCATAAAAACCACAAGATGAATGATATGCAATAACAGTAACCAGAGTTTAAGGCCCAGGGCTAAGATAAACAAAGAAATAGTAACTAATGGCGTCGCCCGGACTCGAACTGGAGACCTTCAGTGTGTTAGATTGATCTGATAACCAGCTACACCATGACACCACTTTACTATAGTGACTAAGGAATGGGAAGTAAAATCCAAAGTAATTTTTGAGATCATATGAGTGGCACCAAAATTCTAGCATGCATAGGAACTAAGATGAATCAAGTATTCATATAACATGTGGCAGAAAGTGTCACGATCCAAACCTATGTGACCGGCACCTGGTACAATTCCCGACACAAGCGAACCAAACCATGTGATGCACCCAAATCATAAGCACGAAAACCAATTTCATTGCGTAATATCCTTTAAAAATCATATAAATTTTCAAGTTAAATGATAAAATATTTTTCAATCAAAATCACCCATGAAGCCTTTCATGATAATAACAATGAGACTAAGTAAAATAAAATATTTTCATGTATGTCGTGTACAACCCTGTTACTATAATCTTTTACAACTATCTATAGAGCTTCTATACCAAATATTAGAATTAAACACTTGGACTAATACCTAACTAGCATATTAAGAAAACAACATGATAACTACCACAAAATAGGAGTGGTGTCGCACCATGTATCTCAGGAAGAGAGTCATCCTAGCCATGTGTGATGACCCAAAATATCATCTTATGTTTTAGGACTCGATTTTGCGCTCTTAAGCATTAAAAAACTAATTTTTACCCTCCTCGATTTGCGTGTGCAGTCCAAGAATATTTCTGGGAAGCTTTTATGTTGAAAGTTGATAAAAATAAGAATGTTTGCCCTAAAAGTTAATTTTAGTTGACTTCGGTCAACGTTTTGAGTAAACGGACCCAGGCCCGTGCTTTGACAGTGTGGGTCCGTAATGAAATATGGGGCTTGGACGTATACCCGAAATCAAATTCCGAGGTCCCTAGCTCGAGTTATGAATTTTTGTTGAAAATTAAAAGTCTAAAATTCTAATAGTTTTAAAGCATTGATTGATGTTTGTCCTTGTTGGTACCGGGACTATATGTTGAATCCGGAGCCCGGTAAAGGTCCAATATAATATTTATAACTTATCTGTGAAATTTGGTGAGAAACGGAGTTGGTTTGACGTGATTCAGACGTCTGGTTGAGAAAATAGAAACTTTATAGTGTTCTTGATATTTCATTTCATTTGGTACTATATTCATAGTTCTAGGTGTTATTTTGGCGATTCGATCACGTGAGCAAGTTCGTATGATATTTTAAGACTTGTGTGCATGTTTAGTTTAGAGTTCGAGCGCTTGGGTTAGTTTCGGATAGGATACAGAGTGAAAAAGGGACTTAGAACACTGTTGGAGCATCAGATTTTGTTGCAGGCCTCAGGCCTCGCAAGTGCAAGGTCAATCATCGCATTTGCGATATCTGAAGAGTTCACATTTTCGAGCTTCTCATTGCAAATGCAAAGAGAAGTTGGGCCACCTTATGTTCACATTTGCGAAGTTTCCTCTGCAATGCGATGGGGACAGGGTGAGGCCTTCGCATTTGCGATCATTGGATTGCATTTGCGGTTAGCTCAGCTCGCAATTGCAAGCATTTCTTAATTTTGTGAAGGAAGCAGAAGTGTGAGAGACCTCACAAATGCGATAATTTTCTCACATTTGCAGGCGTCGCAAATGCGACATCTGTAGCTGATGAAAAGAGACTTAGACGGGATTTTTCTCCCATTCTTCAAATTTTCAAAACCTAAAACACCAGAGGTGATTTTCTAAAGAACCTTTCTTCCCCAAATCATAGGCAAGTGATTCTAAACTAGTTTATTGCAATCTTTCACTTCATTTTACAAGATTTCAACATAAAATCTAAGGTTTTCATGGTGGAATTGGGGATTTTTGGGTAGAAACTAGGGATTTGATAAATTAGGGATTTAGACCTCAAATTGTGGTTGGATTACAAAACTAATTATATATCCAGGCTCGAGGGTTAATGGGTAATCGGGTTTTGATCCGAATTTTGGGTTTGGACCAAGCGAATTCGGGTGTTGTCTTTTGTCGACTTTTTAAAAAATGGCCTAAATTGAATCCTTTGCAATCGTGGGTAGTTCCTATGGCTTGATTTGGATCGTTTGGTTGGTAATTTGCTAGATTCTATTGGTACGGTAGCTTGTTTGAAGGGAAAAGTTGTGGTTGAGCTTTGAGTTTGGCCGGTAGAGCGAGGTAAGTGTCGTGGTTAACCTTGGCCGGTGGAGCGAGGAAAAGTTGTGCCTATTTGCTACGTGTTTGAATGTTGACTACAATGTATAGGCGAGGTGACGAGTACCTATGCATTGTTGTCGAGTCATAGCATCCGAGTGAGTCGTATTTATGAAATTGTAGCTTTTCGTGATCATATTATCCATGCTTAGACTAGTTTATCATTATGTTGATCGTTCTTATCATATTTACGGATATTGGTATTGATTCAAAGTTAAGGTTGGTATTGCGGAAGTAAATAATGAAGTAAGACTTTTTCTTGACATTTCTAGCTCCTTGTTGTTATTGTTCATTGTTTTGGTGAGGTAGAGTATTAGTGCACAAAGGGCAATGTCGTGCCATATTTTGTGAGTGTTAATGCACGAAGGGTGATGCCGTGTCATACTGTGAGTGTTAATACACAAAGGGTGATGCCGTGCCATGTTATGAGAGATTTAATGGACGAAGGGTGTTGCCGTGTCATTCCTATTTGATTCATATGGTGAGCATACTTTCTTATGCTGTGATTACTTGTGCTTATCCATTCTAATTATATCGGTTGATCAAAGTTCTGGACTTTGTTTTGATCCTTTATCTTGTGATCTCCTCAGCATGTCCCCCTCCCAATATTACCTGTCCTGTTTGTTTTATCGCTGTAATTGGCATATATATTGTTATACTGTACAAGTTTATTTTTGTGGTAATTTTCCTAGCCTCGTCACTTATTTTCCAAGGTTAGGCTCGACACTTACTAGTACATGGGGTCGGTTGTACTGATACTACACTGCACTTCTGTGTAGATTTTGGTACTAGACCGAGTTGATCCCGAGTTTAGCAGCTGGACTTGATCTTCAGGAGACCAAGGTAGATCTGCTGGCATCCGCAGACCCTGGAGTCTCTTCCTAGTCTTGTTATTTTATTGTTTCTTTTCCTTCAGAATAGTGTATTACCTTTCAGACTCTGTTTTTAGTAAATCGTAGTAGCTCGTGAGTTGTGACTCCAGATCCAAAATATTTCAGATATTTTGGGTTTTCATAATATTCCACAAACTCTTTTTAGCTTCTGTTTAGCTTAATTAATTATGTTATTAAAATTAGCTAAAGCTGATTTTGTGAATTCTTTAACATGGGCTTGCCTAGAAAGTGAAATGTTACGCTCCATCACGGTCCCAAAGGAGGGAATTTCGGGTCATGACACCATGACCGCAAGTCACGTATCATACATCATCCTGAAATATGTAAAGTAAGCGAGGCCTTGGAGGGGGCCCCTAAGGCCTGAGTAAACCACAACGGTAATCAATAAGTGTCATAGACTCTCTCTAACTTGAGTTATAGGGACAAACTTATAAAAATAATGCACCGCTATTTTTTATAAAACAATAAGCAAATTTATCAATTCGTGATAGTTGTCATTTTAAATAAAAGCCACGTGAAATATAACCCACAATACAAACTTTTAAAATATTTATATCAGCCCAAGCTTTTTGGATAAAATCATACAAAATCATTCCCATTGCTTTAAGTCATTGAAATCACTTTTGGCTCCTTAGGCCTAAACATAAGAAAATCATCCATACTTTTCACCGGGAGTACTATACCATAACTGACATAAGAAGGTCAACAAGGTTACGTACCTAGCGACAAATATCATATACCCTACTTGTTCAAGTCGTCTCATCGTAGTGCAGTACGAATCGACTCAATCATGCTAATAATAACACAAAATTGTACCCTCTCGAGGGACAACACTCTGCCATAGTCTATACCCACAAAGTGGCCATCTACGCCTACACCGACACGTGTAGTTTCATGACGACGAACACAATATATCCGAAGTTAATCTCGGTGAACAAAAGTAACTCGCAAAACATTTGATACCTCAAAATAGATTCATAAAATAGTAGCCTCAAATTATCTATTTTTTATCAAATCATAACATTTATAGAAAATCTAAATCATTTGAATAAAATTAAATAAACAACCTTTTACATGTTAAAGTCTTTAGCAATTTAACATCAGTCTTTAAAAAGATACTACAAGTGCTACTCTATTTTTCAATCTTCAAAAGAAATACTTTTCGTGAAAACTTATCTTTAGCACTCAAATGTATAAACTCTTATCAGTACTTAAATTTTGATAAAAACTTATCATTTGTCTTAAGTGTCATTTTGTCAACAAGATTTAAAATAAAGGTTTATAAAATAACATGACACTACATGTGCAACATAATATTTTAGTACATGAAGACATTCGTACTTGTTTGTCCGCACAAGCACGAAAGTACATTTTCAAATAATTTAAGCATTAACTCGAAACATGCTTTTAGAGAAAATCCCTAAAGAAGAGTAAGTTTTAATCAACTTACCTCGCTTTTGCTTTATTAACATCAACAAGCTTTTAATCCTCCTCCGACATCGTAATATTGAGTAAAATGCTCATACGCCACCAATAAATTGATATCTACAATTACAATCGTAATTACAATCAAAATATGACTCAAAAATATTTATAAATATCCATTTATGGCTCACAAGTTGGCTATAAGTCTCCAGCTCAAATTGTCTAATATGTTCACTTACTAGCACATTCAACTCCACTCTTATCATTTAATACCCATTTGAATTCATCAATGATTCTACATTAACTCCAACGCCACCAAATTGCTATTCATAGTCTTCCTTAACCAACATTTCCAAAATATTCAATTTGGTGATTACTTAGTTGAACACTTCTAACTAAGCTAGAAAATGATTTCATAGGTTCATTGCATCCTTTAATTTCATTTCTAAGAACACTATCTGTCTTTTCCTCATTTTCTTAAGAACTCTATTCATGCCATGAACTAGGGTTTATGAAATCAATTATCCAACCATAACAACTTGAAACAAATATTATAATTACTCTCACCAACTCATAAGAAATGAGCTTGAAGCATTAGTATTACCTTTTTCAAGCTTTTTCTTAAAAATCCAATGTTTGGGAAATTTGGTGTTCTTGAACAACTTGAAAGATTTTTAGGGATTTCAAAGATTGCATGATGTTAATACTAGCATTAATAGGATGTAATTAACTTAAAATATGCATAAAAAACTCACCTTGTAATCTTAAGTAGTCCCCAAGGTCGAATCCACCGTGAAAGAACCAATCCCTAGCTCAAGAAAATCCCAAAAAATGGCTAATGCCCGTGACTGCCTTATATAGACACAGGTGCTTCAGTGAGTTGTACCTTGCACGGTGTAGGTTGTACCTAGTATTACAAGTTTTCACCTACTGGACACCTTTTACTAAAATATCCATAACTCCTTGTAAAAATATCCAAATGACTAACGGTTTGGAGCGTTAGAAACGACACTCGATGATATTTTATTTGATAGGTAGTCCACCATATAACTCTTTATATATATATATATATATATATATAGTTGTGCTCGTCCAAAGTTAGGTCTTGTGTGTACTCATTTGGAACTTTAGTCTATCATGTAATTTCCAACTTGACTTAGACTTAGGGTTCTCTTTAGACCCCACATTACTTATAATATGGCTAGCACACTTATTATCATATCAAATTAATATCCATCATATTAATAGTCTCAGTCTGCACACAAAATAATATAATTAGCACACATCATATTTCTTAATAGCTCTTAAGTACTTCGAAATTTTCCGGGTTGCTACAGAAAGACTAGGAAAAATAATTGCTTATGTTTAAAGAAAGTTGAGAAGAAACGAAAGGAATAACTCGATCAATCACCCAATGTTAGTTACATTATGAACGCATATACGATTTCGGTGTATTATACATACAATATATATGTTGACATTCATACAGCCGTAGAAGATTCTGCTATAAGTTAAAACAAAAAATTGGGTCCAGGTCACAGACAAAAAATCTTGAATTATTAGAAAATTATATCATGAATATTGCATAGTGTCCATGAAAGGATAAAGTAATAACTAATAACCTGAGCCCCAGATCGGAAGATAGCTTAAGCCAAAATAAAGGTTTAGAGAGAAGAGGAAACTAAAGAGTTACATAGACCAAAATAATTTTAGAAATCGCAATTGAGAACATTGTAGAATCACTCTTAATATCAAAGGTACAAGAGAGATAGTAAAGCAGTCATATATATAATGCCTCTATTATAAAGCCAGTTAGAACAGTACCAGCCTCACAAGAAATTAGTAGGAAGCTCCCGCTGGATTGTGTATGAACTTGAGGTGCAAGTTTATACTATATCTTCAAGTTGTGAATGTGAATTCAACATATGTGGAAGCGATATTATGAAAGAGACAGAAGATATGATGCGATATTAAAAGCTAAAGTAAGGTAAAAGTGAAGAAGGTACGAGATGCTCAAGTGCAGAAGGTTGTGAATAGTCCATACTTCAAATAGAGGGCTAGAAGCCTTGTGATTCAGTATCAAAAAATGATAGTGGTGTCATCGGTAGCATATCTTCCACCCTAAAGTTTCCAGGTACCGAGAGGTTTAGTTAACAAAGTAAAGAAGAGTTAGAGATAGTGTGAGTCTCACTTGAGATTCCAAAATAACATAAGGAAATCTGTGGTGCTAGCAAGTTAAAGGAAGGTTGAGAGTAGTATAAATAGAAATGTGTAGATCGCAAGCTAAAATATGGTAGAGTAACAAGGTTTTAGGTAGACAAGAGTAATAATAAGAAAAGGTGGGTGAGAAGGTGACGAGAATAGGTAAGTCCTTGGGATAAAGCCTATCAAAACAAGAGGGTTTATGCATTCAATAAGTTATAGAAAGCTCAATATAGCCTGAATGGGCTCAGAGAAGTTTGACTATGAGTGATTTGAAAAGATGAAATATTGTCGTGGTAGTAGAATAAGGATATAATTGTAATAATTAAGAGGATGAAATTAAGGCCTTTGATTGATTAATGATTCAAAGAAAAGAGATTTCATGAATTGCATAGTATTAGAATACCCCATAAGGTGAATCGCGATGGGATGCCTTAAAATATGGTTATTGAAGTATAGTATCGCCCCTAGGTGGATCAGGAAAATAACTTTAGATGTTCCACGATGAGACGTAAGTCCTTAACATTAAGGTGAATCAATAATAGATGGATAATAGTTCCAAGTAAAAGATAATATTAGGTTGTCAGTCTTAAGATGAACAGTAATGAAGAAGCATTAAAGGACTTAGATTTATACATATGGGATAAGCAGCGAGAGTAACTTGGAGTTGGGTTGTAGACCTTGCTAATAATAAATCAAAGTAAGAGTTATGGTATAGTATGACCTACCTAGATTTAGTTAAACCATACGCATAGATAACCGAGGGTATAAAGCAATGTATATCAATATTCGTAAGTTTGACAAAGTACTGAGCGAGGAACTTCAGTATACCTATAGATGCCTAGAGGGATAGCTTGTCATAGTTCTGTATATATTCACAAAGTGCGGCCTAGAGATTGGCTAAAAATTAGAGGAAAAAAGAGAGAAGAGTCACATAGGCAAACATACAAGGACAGAGTCATACAGGCTGGATGACATAAGGTAGCAACAATTATGATATTGGAAGAATTCCGACCACAAGTCATGGTGTGAGAAAGAGGCCTAAAGAGGGTAATGCCTTGGAAAGGATTCTATAAAAAAATTTGTTAGAGATATAGGTAATGAGACTGATAAGTGCATCAGTCAACATTTGAGGACGAATCTTCCAAGGAGGGGAATGATATTACACCCCATGCTTTCGTACGTGAGAGTATGTCGTAAGTCGAGTGACATAAGCTCAAAAATGGGTTTGTCTTTGAAAGTGTATAAAGTAAGTTAATCATATTATGTTGGACTTTACAAATACTCAAGATCATGAATACCAAGTACCAAGAGGGTTTAAAGTCTTCGAAGCTAAACGAATCAAAGAAAATAAGTTTCGCCAAAAGTTGACAAGTTGCGAATATTATAACATGTACTTTTTGGGTAAGACTAGTGTGCTTAATATGATAAGGAGGTTATTTTATAAATTATTTTATTCGTATAGTCTTGTGTTATGTTTTGAAATCAAGTGATTGTGGAACAAAAGTTTACAAAGGTCATCACAAGTTACATTCATAAATGTGCTGAAAATTAGGTCAAATGTAGATGAGCTTTTCTCCCAATATACTTGGAACTATAGGATGATCCACCTACAAAATTGAATATCTACGAGTCTAGTTTCTAATTCATTAAACCGTTTATCGATATGACATCATAGTAGAGAGATATTCATATTTTTGCGAGACCACACAACCAGCTCCCGATGGAACCCACTTAGGCGGTGGACGACCCTTGAACATTTTAAAGGACTTGGGCGGCTTTTTTTTGTCATTTTCAATCAAAGACAGTTCCCAAACACTCTCAACACCTCTCTAATAGTTCTGAAGGGTTCTAAGTTGTCACGACCCCAGTTCGCCCTCCGCTAACATGTCGTGATGGCTCCTAGTCCCTATAACTAGGTAAGCCTAACAATGCGAAAAAATAACATAACTTGCAGAATAGTTTAATTAAAACTTAACAACTAAAAGAAAACTGTATATAAATGCCGCTTGGCTTATACAACTCAGTAATGCGGAAGTCTAAAATATCCCCCCCTCCCCCCCGAAACTCGAAAACTCACGGGAACACAAGCTAGAAGAAGTACTGAAAAATGCTCTAATATCTAGAGATATCTACAAAAAGAGTACTATATAAGGATAAATACTACAGATAGAGTAAAGAAGGAGACTCTTCGGTCTGCGGATAAGTAGATGTACCTCGAAGTCTCCATATCTCTCCCTGCCTCAAGGATAATGAGCCTGAGTGGGGGTATCTGGATCTGCACATAAAAAACATGCATAGGAAGGGCATGGGTACACCACAGCGGTACTCAGTAAGTGCCAAGCGCAACCTCGGTCGGGTAGTGACGAGGAAAGATTAGGGCCCTACTGAGATAAAATATAATAAATGATAGGATAAGGAAAAAAATAGTATAGATAAAGTCTACAACGAGAATCTAAGCAGGATAAATAAGGGAAACAATAATAGAAAACAGGAGCAAATCAATATATGGAATACTGCTCACAACAGGAAATAATAGCCGGGGATCTCTTGGTATCCCCAACTTACACACGAGGGATATCTTGGTATCCCAATGATCTCTTGGTATCCTCAATACTTATATTTACATGTGTCAGGGATCTCTTGGTATCCCGCACTCTCAGTCCAAAACATATCACGTGCATGGGGATCTCCCGGGATGCCATCCCGTAGTCCCAAATTTAAAACATACAATAACAGCTCAAACAACAAGAAAAATACTAAACTCAACACAAGTAATAGTAAATTCTAGCCTAACATGCTTCACAGAGTACAAGCAAGACAGTTTAAGCAAAAAGGAAAGTAAGTCAACTAAACATGCTTCTCCAAGCTAACACAGGAAAACTTACAATTAGAATAAACAGATAGCAAGAACACTCAATTGAAATACTGCGAAGTAAAATGGATTTTCAACAATTTGCTCAAGTACGTGCTTGTTACCTCATGTACGAGGCATTCAAATATCAAATATCATGTCCTAAGGGGAGAAGGTCCCCCACACAAGGTTAGACAAGCCATTACGTCGAACCGGCTCAAAAATCAACTAGAAACCACGCCTTTGCCATGAGTATCTGACTCCAAATGGCCCAAACCTATTCAATTCAATTACACAAGCAACTGATTATACTATTTAATTTAAATCTAAGACGTGAAGTTAGGTAAAATGACCAAAATGACCCTCAGGCCAACATCTTGGAATCGGATGAAATTAATATTTTTAGAAACCTCGTACTCTCACGAGTCTATACATAACAAGAATACTGAAATTGGTGTCCAAATGGCCCCTCAAATCCTCAATTAAAGGTCTAAGAACTTTTTCCCCAATTTCTACCAAAAATCCAAAATTAAATGATGACATTAACTAAAGATTGATGGAATATAACTAGAAAGGGTTAAAGAATTGTTACCAATGATCTCCTCTTCAAATCCCTCCCAAAATCGCCCTTTCTCGAGCTCCAATTCGATATTTTTAACTTTTGAACTAAACCCTCGAAATCACTATTTCTGGCCAGCTATTTTCGCATTTGCGTTCCTAGGACCACATCTGCGTACAAATAGTTTCACCTGCGATTTTCATTTAAAAGGCCAAGTTCTGCATTTGCGGTTCCCCACTCGCAGATGTGGTTCCGCTTCTGCAGAAGATCAACCGCATCTGTGGTACCTGAAGAATCCACCAAAATCCACTTCTGCGGTTCCCTTAGCCGCATCTGCGGTCCCGCACTGCGGTCCCCAAACCACAAATGCGGAAATACCAGAAGCAACAAAAATCTACCATCTCTCAACTTTAAAAATCTTTCCGTCAACTACCCGAAATCTTCCTGAGCCCCCGGGACCTCAACCAAAAGCACAAATAACACCTTATACCTCATTCAAACTTTCACCAACCCTTAAACCACCTAAAACAACATCTGAAATTCGATTAAATCAAGGATTTGAGCCTAAGAACTTCAAATTCTATCCAAAACATGCCTTTGATAAAAAAAACCTGACCAAACCTCGTCCAAATAACCTGTAATTTCACACACACACATCCCAAATGACATGAAGGAGCTACTGCAACTTTAGGAGTTCCATTCCGACCCTCGGGTCAAAATCTCACTATCGGACCGGAAAATTCAAACTTTGGCATTTCAAGCCTATATTGGCTACGGACCTCGAAAACACATTCTGAACATGATCCCAACCTCGAAATCACCTAACTAAGCTAACAGAACCATCAGATTTCCATTCTAAGGCCGCCTTCACACTGTTCATACTACAAACAACTTTCCAACACTTAAGCTCTCACTTAGGGACTAAGTGTCTTAAAACTCTCTGAAACCCAACACCGAATATCCCGTCAAACTAAAATAGCAGAAATGAACTTAGGGAAAGCAGTTAATACGAGATTGGGGCATAGATTCTAAAAATGACCGGCCGGGTCGTTACATCCTCCTACACTTAAACATTCATTCGTCCTTGAACGAGCATAGAGAACATACCTGAAGTAGTGAAAAGAGGAGGTACCGGCTGCGCATATCCCGTTCGGTCTCCCAAGTCACCTCCTCGACCGGCTGACCCGCCACTGAACCTTTACTGAAGCAATATTCTTTGATCTCAACTTTCTGATCTGCCTGTCCAATATAGCCACTGGCTCCTCAATATATGATAGATCCTTGTCCAACTGGACCGAACTGAAATCCAACAAGTGCTATGGGTCACCGTGATACCTCCGGAGCATCAAAACATGAAATACCGGATGAACCCCGGCCAAACTGGGAGGCAAGGTAAGCTAATAAGCAACCTCTCTAACTCGCCTCAAAATCCCAAACGGGCCAATTACCCTCAAACTCAACTTCCCTTTCTTCCCAAACGTCATGATGCCTTTCATAGGTGAAATCCGAAGTTGGACCCACTTACCAACCATATACGAAACATCACGAAACTTTCTATCTGCGTAGCTCTTCTGTCTGGACTGGGCTGTATGGAGTCTATCTTGAATCATTTTAACCTTCTCCAATGCGTCCTGAACCAACTCTGTGCCCAATAGCCTCGCCTCACCCGACTCAAACCAACCCACCGGGGATCTACACCTCCTACCATATAAAGCCTTATACGGCGCCATCTGAATGCTGGACTGATAATTGTCGTTGTAAGCAAACTCTGCCAATGGAAAGAACTGATCCCAAGACCCTCCGAACTCAATCACACACGCACGGAGCATATCCTCAAGAATATGAATAGTGCGCTCGGACTATCCGTCTATCTGGGGGTGAAATGTTG
This sequence comes from Nicotiana glauca, assembly GCA_026770625.1. NCBI lineage: Eukaryota > Viridiplantae > Streptophyta > Magnoliopsida > Solanales > Solanaceae > Nicotiana > Nicotiana glauca. Next base: position 22,429 of record MU703558.1, read on the forward strand.
TGCTCAACTCCACCCGAGTACCTAACTCCTGCTGCATGGCTCTCTAGAATCGCAAAGTAAACCGAGTACCTTTGTCTAAAATAATAGAAACTGGAATACCATGCAGACGAATGATCTCCCGGATATAAATCTTCGCCAACCGCTTTGATGAATAAGTTAGCCAATCCATAATAACCCAAATGGCATAAAACTTCTTCAAGGTCCGTGGGAGTCCAGATACAAAGTCAACTCTGGAATCTCTATCTGCTAAAGCAACCCACCCGATCTCTGGTGCTCATACTTCACCTGTTGATAGTTGAGTCATCTAGCTACATATCCAACTATATCCTTCTTCATCTGCCTCCACCAATAGTGTCGTCTCATATCCTGATACATCTTCATGGCACCCGGATGGATGGAATACCGCGAACTATGGGCCTCTGCTAAAATCAACTCTCGAAGTTCATCAACATTGGGCACACAAATCTGACCATGCATCCTCAATACCCCGTCATCTTCGATGGTCACATCTCTGGCATCACCATTCTGAACCTTGTCCTTGAGGACAAGAAAATGAGGGTCATCATACTATCGCTCCCTGATACGATCAAATAAAGAGGACTGGAAAACCACACAAGCTAGAACCCGACTGGGCTCCGAAAGATCCAATCTCACAAATTGCTGGCTAAGGCCTGCACATCCATCGCCATAGACCTCTCTGAAGCTGGTAAATATGCCAAACTGCCCAAACTCTCCGCCCGGCGACTCAAGGCATCCGCCACCACATTGGCCTTGCCAGGTGATACAGAGTAGTAATATCATAATCCTTCAGCAACTTTAACCACCTCCTCTAATGCATATTTAGATACTTTTTCTTGAATAAATGATGCAAGCTCTGATGGTCAGTATAGATATCACAAGGCACACCATACAAATAATGACGCCAGATATTCAAGGCATGGACAATAGCAGCTAGCTCAAGGTCATATACAAGGTAGTTCTTCTCATGTATCATCAATTGTCTTGATGCGTAATCAATCACCCTACCGTCCTACATCAACACCGCTCCGAGGTCAACTCTCGAGGCATCACAATAGACAATATAAGACCCCAAACCGGTAGGTAATATCAAAATTGTGGCTGTAGTCAAAGCTGTCTTGAGCTTCTGAAAGCTCGCCCCACACTCCTCTGTCCACTGAAATGGGGCACCCTTCTAGGTAAATCTAGTCATAGGGGGCGCAATCGATGAAAATACCTCCACAAAACGATGGTAGTAGCCCGCCAAGCCAAGGAAACTACAAATCTCTATAGCTGAGGAGGGCCTAGGCCAACTCTGCACTGCCTCCACCTTCTTCAGATCCACCCGAATGCCCTCACTCGATAGCACGTGGCCTAAGAATTCCACAGAACTCAACTAAAACCCACACTTGGAGAACTTTGCAGATAACTTCTTCTCCCTCAGGGTTTGAAGCACTATCCTCAGGTGTTGTTCATGATCTTCCCGACTCCGGGAGTATACAAGAATATCATCTATGGAAACAATGATGAACGAGTCGAGATGTGGCTTGAACACATTGTGCATTAAATGCATGAAAGTTGTTGGGGAATTGGTTAGCCCAAATGACATAAGAAGGAACTCATAATGGCTATACCGAGTCCTAAAGGCAGTCTTCAGAATATCTGACTCCCGAATCTTCAACTGATGGTAACTTGAGCGCAAGTCAATCATAGAAAACACATGTGCGCCCTGAAATTGGTCAAATAGATCCTCAATACGAGGCAAAGGATAACAGTTCTTCATTGTAGCCTTGTTCAACTGTGATAATCGATACAAATATGCATAGAACCATCCTTTTTCTTCACAAATAAGATTGGAGCACCCGAAGATGAAACACTGGGGCGAATAAATCCCTTATCAAGTAATTCCTGTAATTCATCCTTCAACTCTTTCAACTCAGGGGGAGCCATGCAATACAGAGGAATGGAAATGGGCTGAGTGCTCGACAACAGATCAATGCCAAAATTAATGTTTCTATCGGGCGGCATGCCCGGAAGGTCAACTAGAAACACATGGGGATAATCCTGTATCACTGGGACTGAATCAACAGAAGGGGTATCAACACTGACATCTCTCACATAAGCTAAATAAGAGGCATACCCCTTCTCAACCATACACTGAGCTTTAAGGAAATAGATAACTCTACTGGGAGTATGATGTAAAGTACCACTCCACTCAACACGCGGAATACCTGGCATAGACAACGCCACGGTCTTGGCATGACAATAAAGAATAGAAAAATAGGGTGACAACCAGTCCATGCCCAAGATAATATAATATCAAAATCAACCATACAGAGTAACAATAAATCTGCCCTGGTCTCAAAAACATGAATAGTAACTAGACATGACCGATAAACACAGTCCACAATCAGAGAATCCCCGACAGGAGTAGAAACATAAATAGGGGCACTCAAAGAATCTAGAGGTACACCCAAATGCGGAGCAAAGTAAGAAGACACATAGGAGTAAGTAGAGCCCGGATCAAATAGAACCAATGCCTCTCTGTGACAAACCAGTATAATACTTGTAATGAAGGAGTCGGAGGAAACAGCCTCGGTACGAGCAGGAATAGCATAATATCTGGCCAGGTCCCTCTCTCGAGGGCAACCTCTATCTCCCTGACCTTCACCTCTAGCCGACTGGGCAGATGGGGTAGCAGCTGGAGTTGTGGTCATGGCCTGAGAACTTTAAGGAGCACGTTGTGGCTGAGAAGTTTGTGGGGGTGCACTCCTTCCAACCCTAGGGCAATCCCTTACCATATGGAGGGTGTCACCACACTCAAAAAAAGCTCTGGGAGGGCACGGTGGCTGTGACTGGCTTAGGCCAGGTCCGCTAGACTGACCTCTGAAAGCACACCGCGCAGGAGGCGCGCTAGAAACTAGAGGTGCATAGTAAGGCTCCTGAGGTATTAGCGAAGCTGGAGCACTGCTGGCTACTGGAAGAGCTGAATGAATGGGGTAACCCATATAAACCCTACCATGACGACCTGATGTAGGGGTACGGGAACCAGAGTAGTCGCTCGAACTCTCGAGACCTCTTGGCCTCTCTCTCCCCTCGCTCTCTAGCGAGCATACCCTAGATCCTCCTAGCAATGCTCACTACCTGCTGATAAGGGATGTCCATCTCCAACTCTCGAGCCATGCTAGATCTGATGGGTAGGATAAGACCCTCAATGAACCTGCAAACTCTCTCACGGACTGTAGCAACCAAGGTCGGTGCATGTCTTGCCAACCTGGTATAGCGGATAGCATACTCCAAAACGGTCATAGCACCCTGGTGCAAATTCTCAAACTATGCGCGCCATGCGTCCCTAAGACTCTGAGGGACAAACTCTCTCATGAAAATATTTGATAACTGGGTCCAGGTCAGTGAGGTAGCCTCGGCTAGACTGTCTATATCATATGTGCGCCACCAATCATAGGCGGCTCCCCGAAGCTGGAAGACAGTCAAAGGAAACCCCACTAGACTCTACTATGCCCATAGTGCGAAGAATACGATGGCACTCCTCTAGAAAACCCAAGGCATCATCTGATGCTAACCTACTGAATACCGGGGGATCATACTTCTTGAACCTCTCAAGTCTTCGCTGCTTGTCGTCTGAAGTAGCTGACCCGTCTTGGGGCTAAACTGGCACGGCAGGTAGTGTGGGAATAATCTTGACAACCTGCTCAATATGCACTCGATTCTCAGGAGTGTGGGCGGCAAGAGTTTGTGCTCCTCCCCCGGCCTGGGATGTGGCTGCAGCAAGGGGAAGTAGCCCTGCCTGAGCCAAGGTGGTGTACATACTCATGAACTGAGCCAAAGTCTCCTAAAGAGCAGGAGTAGTAGTGGCAGTAGTAGGCGTGCCAGGTGCCTGGGCTCCGACTGGATCTGCTGGTGGTGCCTCGGTGGAAGATCGCGCAGGTGCTATGGCTGCGCCACATGTGCGTCCTTTACCTCTACCCCGGCATCGGCCTCTGACGACTGTAGTAGGGGGCGAGAGTGCCTGATCATCTCGAGTAGCACGTATCCTCACCAACTGTGAGAGAATAGAAGACAGAAGTTCATAATTGGTGATGTCAAAATATCGCACGACAAGGTAATCAACTGAAGTGAAAATTTTCATAACAGTTAGATAGCCCCTCGTAGATAAGTACAGATATCTCCGTACCGATCAGCGAGACTAATAAACCAGCCTATTTTCTGTGACTCCTATGAACTTAGAGCTGTGATACCAACTTGTCAAAGCCCCAGTTCGCCCTCCGTGAACATGTCGTGATGGCACATAATTCCTATAACAAGGTAAGCCTAACAATGCAAAAAAACAACATAACTTGCGGAATAATTAATTAAAACTGAACATCTAAAATAAAATTGTATATAAATGTCGCTCGGCATATACAAGTCAATAATGCGGAAGTCTAAAACATCCCCCCAAAACACGAAAACTCACGGGAACACAAGCTAGAGGAAGTACTGAAAAATGCTTTAATCTCCAGATATATCTAAAACAAGAGTACAATAGAAAGCTAAATACTACAGATAGAGTAAAGAAGGAGACTCTTCGGTCTGCGGACGCTGCATATATACCTCGAAGTCTCCGTAGCTCTCCCTGCCATAAGGATAGTGCACCTGAGTGGGGGTACCTAGATCTTCACATGAAAAACATGCGCAAGAAGGGCATGAGTACACCACAACGGTACTCAGTAAGTGCCAAGCCTAACCTCGGTTGGGTAGTGACGAGGAAAGGTTAGAGCCCTACTGAGATAAAATAAAATAAATGATAGGATAAGGAAAAAAATAGTATAGATAAAGTCTACAACGAGAATCTAAGTAGGATAAATAAGGGAAACAATAATAGAAAACATGAGAAAATAAATATATGGAATACTGCTCACAACAGGAAATAATAGCCGGGGATCTCTTGGTATCCCGAGGATCTCTTGGTATCCCCATCTTACACACGAGGGATGTCTTGGTATCCTCAATACTTATATTTACATGTGCCGGGGATCTCTTGGTATCCCGCACTCTCAGTCCAAAACATATCGCATACAGGGGGATCTCCCGGGATGCCGTCCCGTAGTCCTAAATTTAAAACATACAGTAACAACTCAAACAATAAGAAAAATGCTAAACTCGGTACAAGTAATAGTAAATTCTAGCCTAACATGCTTCACGGAGTACAAGCAAGACATTTTAAGAAAAAAGGCAAGTAAGTCAACTAAACATGCTTCTCTAAGCTAACACAGGAAAGACTTACAATTAGAATAAACAGATAGCAAGAAAACTCAATTGAAAGACTTCGAAGTAAAACAAATTTTCAACAATTAGCTAAAGTACACGCTCGTCATCTCACGTACGAGGTATTCAAATATCAAATATCATGTTCTAAGGGGAGAAGGTCCCCCACACAAGGAAAGACAAGCCACTTACCTCGAACCGGCTAAAAAATCAACTAGAAACCACTCCTTTGCCACGAGTATTCGATTCCAAATGGCCCAAATCTATTCAATTCAATTACATATCATAAATAACATCTCAAGAAACTGATTATACTATTTAATTTAAAGTTAAGACACAAAATTAGGTAAAATGATCAAAATGCCCCTCAAGCCAACATCTCGGAATCGGATGAAATTAATATTTTCAGAAACCTCGTACTCTCATGAGTCTATACATAACAAGAACACTGAAATCGGAGTCTAAATGCCCCCTCAAATCCTCAATTAAAGGTTTAAGAACTTTTCCCCCCAATTTCTACAAAAATTCCGAAATTAAATGATGAAATTAACTAAAGATTGATGGAATATAACTAGAAAGGGTTAAAGAATCGTTACCCAATAATCTCCTCTTCAAATCCCTCTCAAAATCGCCCATTCTCGAGCTCCAATTCGATATTTCTAACTTTTGAACTAAACCCTCGAAATCACTATTTCTGGCCAGCTATTTCCGCATTTGCGTTCCTAGGACCACATCTGCGTACAAATAGTTGCACCTGCGATTTTCATTTAAAAGGCCAAGTTCTGCATCTGCGGTTCCCCACTCGCAGATGTGGTTCCGCTTCTGCAGAAGATCAACCGCATCTCCGGTACCAGAAGAATCCACCAAAATCCGCTTCTCTAGTTCCCTTAGCCGCATCTACGGTCCCCAAACCACAGTTACGAAAATGCCAGAAGCAACAAAAATCTGCTATCTCTCAACTTCAAAAATCTTACTGTCAACCACCAGAAATCATCTATAGGCCCCCGGGACCTCAACAAAAAGCACCAATAACACCTAATACCTCATTCAAACTTGCAAAAACCCTTAAACCACCTAAAACAATGTCGAAAATTCGATTAAATCAAGAATTTGAGCCTAAGAACTTCAAATTCTATCCAACACACGCTTTCGATCAAAAACCTGACCAAACCTCGTCTAAATGACCTGAAATTTCACACACATCCCAAATAACATGACGGAGCTACTACAACTTTTGGAATTCCATTTCGACCCTCGGATCAAAATCTCACTATCGGATCGGAACTTCAAAAATTCAAACTTCGGCATTTCAAGCCTAAATTAGCTACGGACCTCCAAAACACATTCCGAACACGCTCCCAACCCCAAAATCTCCTAACGAAGCTAACGAAATTATCATATTTCCATTCCAAGGCCGCCTTCACACTGTTCCGACTACAGATAACTTTCCAATACTTAAGCTCTCACTTAGGGACTAAGTATCCCAAAACTCTCCACACCGAACATCCCAGCAAACTAAAATAGCATAAATGAACTTAGAAAATGAAGTTAATAGGGGATTGGGGCATAAACTCTAAAAACAACCGTCAGGTTCGTTACATAAGTCGAATCCAAGGGTGTTTTACCTAAACCTAACCTCAAAAGTTAGCCTAAGTTAAGAAGAAAGTCTTTATGGTGTTGTGAGGTGATTAAGGGTGCTTGTAAGCTAAGGGAAACTTCGGTTTGAGTTTTCTCAAATTATTCAAGGTATGTATATCACCCTATTTCTTGGGATTAATCTTATATATGTGTTGTTTAAGTTATTTGGATGAAGAATTACAAGATAGAAATTGAAGTTGTATAAGAAATTGTTGTCTCTTATTGGACTATTTTGGAGTTGTGTATATAACTTCATATGGCTAAAAATCTTTGGGAATAGATTGGTTAAAATGTTCTTATTGTTGTTATGCTTTTCAATATGTTGAGTATGTTGTTGATGTTGTAAATAGGAGAAAAAGCAACCACACAGTACCTAGAAGTTGTTTATGTCGTTGTCTTATCTTGTAGGGCTATTTGATGTTCCTTTTATGATAGATATAAGGTTGGAATGTCATGTCCATATTTATGCTTATATGCTCGACCTATTGATGGTGTTGTAAGTACGGGGAATATGGAAAAAAAGATGGGGGTTGGTTCCAATCCAAGCTTGCCGCTCGTCGTGTTAAATAACAGTTTTGTGTGTGATGTTTGTGCACTTGTTGTTGTGTAGATTGATTGGTGTTGTTAGGATGTTGGTATATGGTATTGAAGAAGGCCCTTGTTATAGGAGAGATTCTACCGAAATTTACATAAACGAGCTACTAGTTTAGGTTACGGACATAGCATTTAGTCATCATCGATTTTGATTCTCCTTATAATAAGGTAGACTGAGTTGAGTTGTTTGAAGAGCTGCTTGGAAGCTATTACGGACTCATCGAGGTTAAGGTATGTTCTGGCTAAACTTTTCCTTCATTTTGGCATGATCTCCTAACTACATGTGTTTGATAACGAGACATAAAGATTAGTCCGTACTCCTAAGTTTAGGTACTTTATCCATGTCCTATAGTTACAGTATTCTCCCTTATCGGGACTTCATATTCAGTTTAGTTTTGTCTTCTTTCATCCAAGAGACCAGAGAGTCTATACATATACAGTATTACAATATTTTTACCACCATCGAGCTATAATCGATGGGCAGGCCCCTATTGGGAAACCTTCGATCAGATGGTAAGTTATATACTGAGCCTATTGTGGCCGAGTGCCTATGAGTGAGCCTAGAATGGTCGATATACAGAGCCTAGTATGGTTGAGCACCTACGAGCTAGCTATTACGGCAGAGCAGTTACACATACCGAGCCTTATAGGGCCGAACATCTATTTTACTAACTATATTGAGAGAGTTGAGTCAGTATCAGCTGGTAATCATATACTTAGATATTTTTTGACTCTTAGTTATTATATTATCAGTTCAGTTGCAGCTTTCTGTTATTTTATTGTCTTACATACTCAGTACATTATTTCATACTGACATCCCTTTTGCCGGGGACGCTGCGTTCATGCTTGCAGGTCCTGATAGATAGTTGGATAGAACCTCTTAGCAAACAGAGTTAAACATCAGCTTGGTTGGTGAGCTCCACTTCCTTGGAGTTACCAGGTCTATACCTTGGAGTTCATTTTATATATACATATTTGATGGTTAGGTCGAGGCCCTGTCCCGATCATGATACGGTATTATCTCTAGAGGTATATTTTGTATATTAGTAGATTTTTATGGTGGCTTCGCCAGCTTGCACATTTATATATATAAGCTTTTGGGTATGTTTACCCGTCATATGAGAGTGATGTTATTTTCAGATGATTTAGAATATTGCCTTATCGGCCTAAGTTGAGGGTTATCGCTCCAAAGTTTACAGTTATAAAGTGGTACGCTTGGGCAGAGTATGGCACCGGATGCCGGCCACGCCTCTTCAGGTTTGGGACGTGACACGATCTTGCGCAATAGTTAGAATCGATAAGCTTTTCACCTTTAGTTAAAGAATTTCGAGGTAAATTTCTTAGAATCTCTAATTTTCCATTGGGAGGCACTTTACTTCCCTTAATAAGCCTACATGGTGCTTCAGAAAAATAGGGCCGGTGAGCTTCGAAAACTTGATAGTTATACAAAAGGATATATATATATATATATATAGGCACTACGTGAGATAATAAATAGGATACTTCTATGTCACTGTTTAAGTTTTTGTTCGATTTAAGTAAGTGTAACAAAAACAACTTTTGAGTCAGAACTTGTATGTATCTTGCGGGCCGAACTTGACCAAGTGTTTGTGAATGCTTTGCCTGCACAAATTCTGGCGGATGGTCAAAAGTTCAATGGATAGACAAACTTATTTTTTTTGTCACGAGTTATGACGGATCGTCAAAACTACAGTACAAGTTGTGTCACAACTTTGATATAAATTATTTACAGATCTTGCCGGATCGTTAGAACTTACCGTGTTTTTCAATTACGAGTTTCAAATTTCTCATCTCTCTAGCATGAAGACAAATCAAATTCTTCATCTCTGCTACCATTAAGGGCTCCTTACATCACTCTTGGTTGATCAAGTAGTTCCCAAGCCAAAAATTCGTTCTTGTTTTTTGTTTTAAATTTCTTTCAGGTTTGATGTCATTTTTTTTCGATTTTACTATTGTTGACCCTTAAAAAGGATAACAATTGAATTTGTACGTGGTTTTAAAAATATGCGGATTGATTCAACACAAATAATCAAGAACGTTAGATAAATAAGTAATATACACTATGAATAGTGATATCAGTCGTAATGTTGTGGCCTAGCTTGAACTACTTGGATTGGGCAATAGTTTCTGCCTTTGTTTGGATCTTGGGTTTGAAGTCAATCAAGAACAAAGAATAAAAGTAAAATAAAGACTTTTCAGCAGTTAGAAAGCAGAGAAATCATTTTGTTAGCCTTGGCATACGTGTTACAATATATCCTATCGAGGAAAAAACTATCCCTTTATATAGTAGGAGAGTTTCACCGGTAGTACAATTTTAAAAAAGGTAAAAATCCTCTTTTTCGTCAATTACTGATCCGCTGCCAATGTTGGGCGAGATTTGCGTTGTGATTTCCGGTGGGGTGCGGATACGACAACCCTCTGTTAGTTGTGTGCAACTGTTGTCGTGCTTTTCGAGGTCTCAGAGCTAATTTCGGGTTCGAGATAGTGTTGTCTTATCAGGCCCGTGACGAGCACCCTGTTTGGCCTTAGTACGAGAGGTCTCCAGCTTCGATTGCGATCCCATGTAGTCATGTCCTTGCTTCGTTTGACCCACTGAAAAATCGAGATGCTCATTATTCCTAGTTTAACCTATATACAATTAGTCCCCTAGTTTCCTAGAAAGTAGGTTCAACGAAATGATGGGAAACGATAGATGAACCCCGATTCCTTCCTTGGTACATTAACCGAAATGATGAATAAACCAAAATGTCTCATTAGTCGCGTCGCTCTAACTTCGGACATGTGTCGATCATCGATTGGTCGTCTCCGAATGTGAAACGTCATAAGTGTTCTGATCTTCATCTTTGACCTTCAAATCTTCATAAGTGTTCTTAGGTTTCTACCCAGATCTTCATCCTACCTTCAAACCTTCATACTTGTTCCTTTCAATCTTTATACTTTTCCTTCAAATCTTCATACATTTTCTTCGAATCTTCATACTTTTTCTTCAAATCTTCATGCTTTCCATATCACGATGGATAAGACTTCAAAGTTAGTTACTCAGCAGGCTGCCTCTTCATCTTTCCACCTGGCTATAGATGCCGAGGTGACTGTTCCCGGCTGCTCCCGAGGTGGTCACTGTTGAAGCGTCCCTAGAACCCCCCATGAAAAGCTTTATATCCTGGGGTTGTTCAATCAGGGATGACTTCAAGGTCGAGAAGGCCTCAACCAAACAAGATCAAGGTGAAGGAGCATGGAGATACATATGATCCATTATCGAAGATACCCTTCCCATTGTCCGTGAGGACTATAAATGGGAAGGTAAGGACGTGGTAATCCCCCATGCCTAAGGATGACATCACTACCCATGTGAGAGGTATTTGTGTGTTTACACTTACCCCTTCATGCTGGGACTGGTAGACATAATAGTTCCGGTTTTTTGTAAGAGATACGAGGTGTGCCTCTAGCAAATCCACTTGTCTTTTTGGAGGATCGTGATCCTCCGATGTTATTTTGTGAACAACACCAAATCTCCTTGGTTAACCCTCGACCACCTACTCTGTCTGTATAGTCCCTGCATTTTTTGAGGGGGACTAATCAAGCTCGTCTGCTGGGCCAGCAAGGCCCTTTTTAAAGGTATTGACGAGGATCTAGACCGAGGCTACCATGGATGATTTGTTTGGGTAAACACCAAAGACCTAATCCCTCACGAGTTCCTGTCAGTTACTGAGAAATGGAATGTATTTCGTAAGTGTAGTCTCTCCTAAAGTGTTAATTTTTCTTTGTTTCCTCTCTCATCATCAGTCTTTATGGTGGGGCTGCTGTTGCCCGGGTTCCCAATGCGGTCCCCCAGCTCAAGGAGTGGATCGAAGGCATCTGCAAGCAGATGTCATACTTCGAGCGAGCGTGACACAAACTTTCAAACGGAAAATGGGAGGCCCATTCTCATGGTAAGGCTTTCATCTGAATAGTTATTACTATGCCCCAAACTTACATAATGCTAACATTTTCTCTTTCCTTCGCAGATTTCCCTAAGACCATCGAACTTAGGCCGCTGGAAGGGGATGGGGATGTGTCCTTATTCATTAATTCATCCATTACGGGATAGATCATGGCTTCCGCAAGGGAGGAGAACAAGAAAATGAGGAAGTCCTAGGGTTCCCCAGACCTCGAGGTGAAGATTAAAAAAAAAGGCAACCATTCGGGTTCGTAAGTCCAAGAAGAGTACCAATTCAAGAGTATTGTATCCTGGCTTTCTTTACCATCTCAGGGACGAGTCCGAAGATGACAAAATCTTCATTGCCAATGGATCGACCCCTACCGTGTAGTAGGCGACGGCCGGGGAAGGGGGTCATGAGGTCGATTCCCTTCCGGTTCGAGAGGCCGAAGTAGAGATGGAGGATTCGACCTCCGAAGAGACTGTTCTTGTCCTGAAAGAGGCGATCGATATAATGGATATCATCAAGATGCCCTCCTATACCGAGTCCATGCTCGAAGAGGCCAAAGCGTGCAAAGAAAAATCAAGCGAAGGAGAACAAGGTGTAGAAAACCCTCTCCACTCCTTATTCAATGGCATGGATATGTCAATACTGGAAGATTTCTCCAGGCTAGGTCACCTGGACGTCCCAAAGAAGGACATGTCCTCGGGAGCTGGCGGGCCAAGTTTGAGCCCGAGGTTGGTGATGCAATTTTTTGCGACGAGTGTGGACCCCAAGCAGAAGAGGATGGTCGTTCTCACAGTCACAGAGGATGCCCAGGTCCTGTCTGCTCTGATAGGAATAGCTAGCTACCTGTGATGCCTGGTGACCGAGGAGGACCAGAAAAAGATGAATGAGGTGGGCACGTCGAGTCTTTTCAATGAGGAACAACATCTTTCTTGGTCTGCAACTATCACTGGATCCATTTTCAGCTCTTCCTGTTTCAACATTAGCACTATCCCACCAGAGTAGCCATTTACACTAATTTCAAATAGATCAATAAAAAAAATTCTATTAGATAATAATGACTTTGAATACGAGTCTCAGTCAAGTATATGATGGATGGGTTGTTCCAGTCAAAAATATCCTTGAAGTTCATTTTGAATTCTTGGTTGTTGCAGTCTCTGTAGTTCCATTGCATGATCTTTATTTTTTGTATATTGATGATGCGTGAGTTCCCACCCGGGGCTAGTGACAAGCGCAAGTACGAGAGATGTGGATGGTCCTCTCCATTGTTCATGGTAGTGGTAGGTCCCCTCCGTCAGAGTTGGTATGATAAGTGTTGCATACTTGTAGACTATCGAGAAGGGATATGTGTGAATGTTCATTGCAATTCTCAGCACATTCCTTAGGACTGTGATGAAATATAATTTTTCTTTGTTTTCGTGCATTGTGATTGACAATGACTCCCTCAGTGTGATGTGCTGAAGCATTTGATCTAGGATGTTAGGTGTCTACAATCCTATGTTCAGTAGAACTATGATATCCTCTTTCGTATTCAAAGGGGACAATTGCTTCAGTGGCCTGTTTTCTTCCTGGATATCTAGATTCTCTGGTAGTTGGATCTCCTCTTCAGGCGATGAGAGCAACTAGCTGTTCGGTGGGAGTGTACCTCCTGATTTTAGGGCACTTTAATAAAATCTACACCACTGAACTAACTTCCTGTCTTAAATCCATTCCAATAAACCCAAGCCCATGACAGGGAAATTCTTACCAAACCGCTCTTAGTTTCAGAAATTAAGAATGCTATTGAATCGTTTAAGCCTTTATAGGCACTAGGTGCCAGATGGGATCCACCCAATCTTTTTTTTTTCAGAAATACTGGGCTGACACAAATTCAGTTGTCATAGATATATGTGTGAATGTTTTTAATACACTTGAGATCTTGAACGACATAAGCAGGACATTCATCACGCTTATCCAAAGTAAATCATCCACAGAATATCACCCAACATAGGTCAACCAGCCTATATAATACCATCTACAAGGCTATTACAAAAATTATAGTAAATCGAATGATACCCTTTCTTACCAATATCGTTAGTCCTATTTATACCAAGAATGTGAGATATTGACAATGCAATAATTGCCCAAGAAACAATACACTCATCCTGGAAAACTTCTGATCGCACTGGGGAAAAGATGCTCAAGATTGACCTTGAGAAGGCGTTTGATATGCTTGAATGGTCATTTGTCAGAAACTCCCTGCAAGCACTAAATTTCTCGAAGGAAATAATTACCCTAATAATGAACTGCATATCAACTACATCAAGGTGACCCCCTTTCACCTTGCATATTTATAAATATGCATGCTATCTTTAACAAGATGCATTTATCATGATGTAGATATTAATAATTGGAAGCATATTAAAATATGCCAATCTGGACCCCTCCTATCCTACCTCCTATTTGCGGATGATCTTATTCTCTTCTCAGAGGTGGATACTACTAGTGCAATCTCTATTATAAATATACTCAATTTTATATCCCAATAATTTTGCCAAATAATTAACTTTACAAAATCAAAAGTGCTATTTTTTTTAATTTCATATCCCAACAATTAGGTCAAAGAATTAACTTTACAAAATCAAAACTGCTATTTTCCTCAAATGGGAACCCTCAGGTACAAATTGACCTATTCACAATCCTAAACATTAAGATTATGACCAATATAGAGAAATACCTAGATTTTCCTATTACCAACCTAAACCCAAAGACCTCAGACTACCAATTCATTCCGGATAGAATGAACATTATACTAAAAAGTTGAAAAAAATAAAAATGCTAACATTAATAGGGCGACTAACCCTTATCCAATCAGCAATTTCTACCATCCCCCATTTAATACAAATAAACATTTGATCACGTCCAACTACGCCTTATAAAAGACAAAGCGGTCATTGTAAATATATTTCGATTTATAATTCCGGAATCGAATCCTCAAGGAACTAACCTATCTATTACAACTCTTAGTGATGTTAGTACCAGCTCAACCAATTCTCGGATGCAAGATTTATTTCAATAAATGTTGGGATTTGTTTAACTAAAGTAAAATGATAGTAAAACTAATAATATTCCAAATTAAAGATAATTCAATGATAAAAATATCTAGGTATTGACTTCCCCAATTTCTAGATTAATTCTTAACTATTTTGCTATAATCTCGCCATAATACTTTATGAGGATTATGAGCTATGTGTTACCGCAATTATCTCTCGATCAACTACGATAATTTACCAGAGCATTCTCTCGAACTACTCTAGCTGATAATTTATGGAGCTATGAATTATCCCACAAAGTTTCGTTATTTCTAACCCTACTTTTAAATTCAAGTAATGAATCTCTTCAATTACCAAAAATTGGTGTTGTTGAACAAAAATCTAACATAGTATTCTTTCTCAAGCAACACAGGCGATTAGACACGATTAATCAAGGGCCCATTCAATTAATCACCATACAAAATATAGTTGAACAATCATATAATAAACCCAGCTCGATTAAAAAAAGACTGAGTCAAAACTTCATCTAACAATTGGTTCCATCAACACTAGATTAAGTGTTTAGCTACTCATGATAAAACAAGATAAAACCATAAAATCATTCATAATTCACAAAATAATGATAACAAGAAGAAGAATGAAAAACTCTAATGGTGTCTTCTTCTCACACTTGTTCTTGCCTCCAATTGAGTCTAAAAACAAGCTTAACCTTAACTTGGGCGAGTTTATATAGGGTCAGTATAAGTTTCCCATGCTTTACACTGTAGCTCTTAAACTTTCTAGGCATTCTCCAGATCGACCGCGGTCGCGGGCCAACCGCGGTTGTTTTAGACCATTCTGTTTTTCACCTTCTTTCACCGCGTTCCAGCCGCGGTCGCGGTGGACTATTGCTTAGCTTTTCTTCGCCTTTTCTTTCTCGTTTTTATTCGGGCTCTTCTCGATTGGCGTTGTATCTTCAGTTTTTGACCCCAAAATCTCCTCCTAACTCGGAGTAACTCTTACAAAGCATAAAAATCTCAATTACAGCATAAATAGCATCTATATCGCATAATATAGGCTTCTATCAACACTCCACACTTAAACCGTTGCTAGTCCTCTAGCAATAAAATGACACTCTATAGGCCTAATCATCTCTGGGTCATGTCCTTACTCCTTATACCAAGAATAATTCACATGGGTAGATTACCTTAGCACAACATCCTAACCGCAAGAGTGAACTCTCTCTCTAGCCACGTAATGTCCCTAACCGGCTTTCATAATCTCAGTCAGAGGTCTAAACTTACCTTCCCTTCATGAATCACGTGCCTACTCATCACAAAAGAGACTTGTGTCATGGTCATTACAATTCACACACTGAGGAATTCAAATACGTAAGATTTCACTCACCCAAAATTCTTAAGCCACAAACAGCGCACCCTAGGCTCACCCGTAGTGTAATACTCGACTAATCGAGCCCATTTGGTTTAAAATCAAGTAGGATTTTATTTGGTTGTAATATTGGCTGCAGGACAGGTAGGATACATATGGGTATAGTGACTACACCTCCCTAAGAAATTTAATACACTTTCAACTTTGAAGCCCATACCTTTATTAAACCTTCATTCCAACTTTACATCATTGAGTTAAACCACCTACTTCTTTAAGCACACTTTCTCTTTTAAAGACCACTACCATTTTGAGACTTATCCTTGTAAAAATTATTCAGCTCAGTCTCTTCTCCCTTTTTTTTCCAGATTTTGGTGGTTTCTAATATTGTTTATCACACAGTGCACCCTTTTGTTTTTATGTCTTCTTGGTTCTACTCGAAAGCCCAACCAGCCACCCTACACTTTAGTTTTTTCATATTCATTACAATCAAGTGCTTCTAAGAGATGATAGGGTTAAAAAAGATAGGTACTTCAAAAATTTGGTAAGGCTTGTAATGTGGTTGCCAAGAAAAACAGGATTACAGGCTCAAAGGGGTTAACTAGGATATATACACTCAGGTTGGTGAAACATATATAGATCGGTACAACAAGGAAATGCCTAAATCACTTTCTAGACCAATTAAGACTACCATTTCGCTTCATACACACACATGGCAAGTTCTAGGCATTGAGTGTTAGCATAGAATACACAAAGCCTCACTCACACATGGCACATGACTCAATTCAGTTAGGACCATCTGACACTCTGCTCAAAGTGCTTAAGCAAACTCAAGAACACACAATTTAAGGCTTTATTGCTAGAGTCAACTAATGAGCCTAAGTGTCACACTAAAGAAATCTATATTCAAGGTACCATGGAGTCAAGGGATCCTCTTTCTAACATTTCCTCGCCCAAAAATTCCTACACTAAAAAAAAAAAACTAACTACACCCGATTCAAATGGAAACCCTAGGAAAAGAACCATGGTTTAACGAAAAACCAAGGGGGAGTTGACACACCAACTAACAGACAAAAATATTTTTTTTGGTCGACTTAAGTCCCTCAAGAGACCCATCAAGAGGTATCCGTCTTTGAGCCAAGTCGAAGATAATTAACATCAACCAAAAACACCAAACAAATTTATACAATTGTACAACAACAACAACCTTCCTCCACCCCACACTTAAAAACTTGGCATGTCCTCATGTCAAAGAAATTAAAGCAGAATAAGGTAAGGGGACTTTCCTGGTGCTCAGTCCTGATCGGAGACGGTGCCAGGATCGAGGTGACACACTCGTCCTAGCGCTCGGAGCCAGCCCATAATCGTTTTCTCTGACCTAGCATTTTGAGTGGCCAAAGTGTCAACTCTAGCATTTAGGTCATTGACCAAAGTGCGTAGGCCAACCATCTCTTGTTCCAAAGCTATCATTCGGGTACTCCGGCGGGACTGTAATGGGCCCGCCTCATCAACAATCTGCACTTGTGGGATGGCAGCATGCATAGCTCCCTCATCATCATCATCATCCGCCACAGCCTGCTCTTTCCCAATTGTGATTTTGGTAGCATTGAATGGGGCTTTTAATGGCAACCTCCCTTCTACTATGGGATTTTCAGGAACTCGTGAAGCACGACATAGCTTGGTGACCAGGGAAGGGAAGTAGAACCCTTTTAGTATTTCCAAGGAGCAAATGAACATTTCATCATGAATGAGCCGGGCCACATCAAAATCGTGGTGGGTTACAAAAGAATAAATGGCTTTTGCTCTTGGCCCATTGACATATGTACTATTGCTGGATGGAAGCCAACAGTTGTTGATGATTGTAAGCCAACACTTAGCTTCCCAAGTGACAGATTGGGAGTTCAGAGTCATTCTCGGCTTTAGCCATATTGGATCCCGAAGATTTTTTTCATCAAAAATGAAGAAGGTTTAGGATGGCCTACGGTGCGTCTTATCTGAAGGGAACATACTTTTTTGACTGCCATGGTATGGTTGTTGGGCCCTCTCCTCACAGATTTTTTCAACAATTGGTTGCCAGGAGATAGGTGGGCGTTGATACTCTTGGTAATAATTCATCTCTCCAGTAAAGACCGGCAACCTGTACACTCGGCGGATGGCCTCAAGAGACGCATCCACCGGCGTATTTCGTACTGTGACAACCCTATCAACATGGTCTGGGAAATTCGCATAAAATTCTCTAACCATCAGTACATTGCTCTCCTCAGGTTCATTAAAAAAGATGTCCAACTGACACCTCCTCAATTCTTCATAGATACTTTGGCATTCAATCCGCAAGACATGCCTGTGAATGTGTACTTCAGGCACCAGCTTCTTGGATGTCTTTGCAGTAAATCCATGTTGAGCCACTTTGGAGACAAATCGAGTGCGGTCAAACTGGCTCGAACTAGCCAGAGCACGAGCTTTGGAAGAACCTCCTGGCCCACTAGTAGAGGAACCTGTGGCACGTCTTTTCCTGGATTGATGCATTATGCCTGGGCGGCAGAATAGGCATAATTCACCATGCCCGTGTCGTGATTTGACCACGGTCGCGGTGAAAGAAGAAAGACAAAACAAAATGGTTCAATTTCACCGTGCTCGTGTTGCGGTCTCACCGCAGTCATGGTGGCCCAGAGATAGAATATTTCCAAATTACCGCGCCCGGCCTATGGTGCCATCTTCAGATTCGATCTCCACAGCTCCACTTGGGAATAATTGCACCACTCTGAACGTTCCTGACTATTGGGACTTCAACTTACCCGGGAACAACCTCAATCTTGAGTTATATAGCAGCACTAATTCTCCAGGTTTGAAGTTATGATTCAAGATGTGCTTGTCATGTATCAATTTCATCCTTTATTTATATAGTCTAGCACTCTCGAATGCCTGAAACCGGAATTTCTCAAGCTCATGCAACCCATTAACTCTATTGGTGCCCGCTATCTCCATGTTTAAGTTTAGCTGCCGCAATGCCCACAGTGCTTTGTGTTCGAGCTCAATCGAAAGGTGGCATGCCTTTCCAAATACCAACTTGTATGGTGACATACCATATGGAGTTTTGAAGGTTGTGCGGTATGCCCACAATGCATCATCCAACTTCTTTGCCCAATAATTTCTTGTTGCATTCACTGTTTTTGAGAGGACACTTTTGATTTCCCTATTGGACACTTCTACCTGCTTGCTTGTTTGTGGGTGGTATGGTGAGGCTACCTTATGGCAAACTCCATACTTCTCCAACAGGCGGGTAAATGATCTATTGCAAAAATAAGAGCCACCATCACTGATTATGGCTCGGGGGGTTCCAAAACGTGTGAAAATATTCTTCTTTAGGAAATTGGTCACCCCTTTTGCCTGATTGGTGTCACGACCCAGATTTCCCACCATCGGGAGTCGTGATGGCACCTACTAATGGAAGCTAGGCAAGCCAACTATTAATTTCATTCTCATTGGTTACAACTCTCATTTTAAAAACATTTAAATATAATACTATAATTACAGCGGAATAAATAAATTTAGCGGAAGACTTAACAATTTTTACTAGATACGATGTAGAAAACCCAAAACATGATACACTACCCAAGAACTGGTGTCACAATACTCACGAACTTCTAAGAATAATACACATAACCGTCTGAAA
>MU703558.1:47315-106147 GCA_026770625.1 Nicotiana glauca
CCTGGACTGAGCTGTACGAAGCCTATCTTGAATGATCTTGACCTTATCTAAGGCCTCCTGAACTAAATCTGTACCCAACAACCGAGCCTCTCCCGGTTCAAACCATCCAACTGGGGAGCGACACCACCTACCATATAAGGCTTCACAAGGAGCCATCTGAATGCTCGATTGATAGATGTTATTATAAGCAAACTCTGCCAAAGGCAGAAACTGATCCCACGAACCTCCAAAATCAATAACACAGGCTCTGAGCATATCTACTAAAATCTGAATAGTCCTCTCGGACTGACCGTCCGAGGATGAAACGCTGTGCTCAGCCGAACCTGGGTGCCCAACTCTTTCTGAAACGCCTTCCAGAAACGCGAGGTAAATTGCGTACCTCGATCTGAAATGATAGAGACAGGCACACCATAAAGGCGAACAATCTCCCTGTTATAAATCCCAGCTAATTTCTCGGACGAATAGGTAGTGGCAACCGGAATAAAATGAGTTGACTTGGTCAGCCTATCAACAATAACCCAAACAGCATCAAACCTCCTCCGAGTCATCAGAAGGCCGGTAACGAAGTCCATAGTGATCTGCTCCCACTTCCATTCAGGAAGCTCAATTCTCTGAAATAAACCACCAGGTCTCTGATGCTCATATTTAACCTGTTGACAGTTCAAACACCGCGCTACATATGCCACAATATCCTTTTTCATTCTACGCCACCAATAATGTTGTCGCAAATCCTGATACATCTTTGCTGCGCCTGGATGAATAGAATACCGTGAACTGTGAGCTTCCTTGAGAATCAATTCTCGAAGCCCATCAATATTTGGCACACAAATGCGCCCTTGCAATCTCAGAATCCCATCAGCATCTAAGGTGACCTGCTTGGTACCTCCTCGCTGAACCGTATCTTTAAGGACACACAAATGAGGATCATCAAATTGCCGATCGCGGATACGCTCCAATAATGAAGAGCGAGCGACCGTGCAAGCTAGTACTCAACTGGGCTCTGAAATATCCAACCTTACAAATCGGTTGGCTAAGGCCTGGACATCCAAAGCAAGCGGCCTCTGATCGACTGGAATATAAGCAAGACTGCCCATACTGGCTGACTTCCTACTCAAAGCATCGGCCACTACGTTTGCTTTTCCCGGGTGATATAAAATGGTGACATCATAATCTTTCAACAATTCTAGCCACCTTCTCTGCCTCAAATTCAATTCCTTCTGTTTAAACAGGTACTGAAGACTTTTGTGATCGGTGTATATCTCACATGCCACACCATACAAATAATGTCTCCAGATCTTCAATGCGTGAACAATTGCTGCCAATTCCAGATCATGAAGCACTTAACCAATAAATATGACGTGTACCGGGCGTCGGAACCAAAATACGAGCCCGATACCATTACTTTTTTATCAAATTTCAGTTTCATTTTCCTTTAACATTTTCAGAAAATAATTTAACAGAAAAATTCTTTTACCGGGGTTCTGGACCTCCGATTTCGATTCCGGGCATACGCCCGATTTCCATATTTTTCTACGGACTTTCTGAGACCGTCAAATCACGGGTCCTGGTCCGTTTACCAAAAATATTGACCAAAGTCAACTATATCAATATTAATATCAAAATTCTTCAAATTTTTCACATAACTCATATATTTCAACATGTAAATTTTCCGGATTCGCGCCCGGACTCCGCACGCAAATCGATGCAACTATAAATGAGGTTTTGAAGGCCTCAGAAGCTCGAAATGCCTGAGTAAACAAGTGATGACCCTTTGGGTCGTCACAATTGGTTGGGAGAGAAAGTGTTGCGACCCAGTTGGAGACATAGTCAATGACAACCAATATATACTTTTTACCGTATGAGCTGACGAAAGGCCCCATGAAGTCAATCCCCCACATGTCAAACACTTCCACCTCTTGGATTATGCTCATTGGTATCTCATGATGATGGGATATGTTGCCCGTCCTTTGACATTCATCACAGTTTTGACCCAAGCATGGGCATCCTTGAACAATGTATGCCAAAACAGGCCTGATTAAATCACATTTGCTGCTGTCCGAATTGCTCCAAAGTGTCCACCATATGGCGAAGCATGGCAAGCCCGCAAAATAGAGGGTTGATCTTGCTCGGGGATACACCACTAGATCATGTTATCAACATATATTTTGAACAATAGAGATTCACCCCAATAATACGCCCAACAATCACAGAATTTTTTTCCTTTGAATTGAGGAGAGATCATGAGGTACAATACCATATGCTAAGTAATTAGCAATATCAGCATAGCATGATGCCTCCTCCATTGTCCCAACAAGTAATTGCTCATCCGGGAACGTCTCAATGCTAGCTTCAACCTCCGTTCTCCTTTATGCCCCTTCCAACCTTGAGAGGTGGTCTGCTACTTGGTTGTCTATCCCCTTTCGATCACAAATCTCCAGGTCAAATTCTTGAGGAAACAGAACCCATCGAATCAAGCGGGGATTTGACTACTTCTTTGCTATCAAGTACCTAATGGCTGCATGGTCAGTATAAACAATAACTTTCGAGCCAATCAGGTATGACCTGAATTTGTCAAAGGTAAACACTATAGAGAGCATTTCCTTTTCCGTGACCGTGTAGTTTCCATGTGCACCACTAAGTGTCTTGCTTGCATATGAAATTGGGTGCATAATTTTTTCCTTGCTCTACCCCAAAATAGCTCCTATAATGTAATCATTGGCGTCGCACATCATCTTGAATGGTTGCTCCCAGTTAGGTGCAATAATGATGGGTGCAGTCACCAATCTCTTCTTCAGCTCCTCAAATGCTAACCTGCAATAATCAGAAAACATAAAGTGCTGGTCTTTTTCAAGCAACTTACATAAGGGGTTAGCAATTTTCGAAAAATCCTTGATGAACTACCTGTAAAATCCGGCGTGCCCAAGGAAACTTCTCACTTCTTTCATTGAAGTGGGTGTTGGGACTTCTCAATCACATCAACTTTAGAATGGCTACTTCAATCCCCCTTTTTGGACACTCTATGCCCAACACTATGCCTTTTTGTACCATAAAATGACATTTCTCCCAGTTCAGCACTAAATTTGTCTCCACACGTCATTTGAGAACTCTTTTAAGGTTGTGAAGACAATCTTCGAATGAATCACCTACCATGGAGAAATCATCCATAAACACCTCCATAAAGTCTTCAACCATGTCGGTGAAAATGGCTAGCATACACCACTGGAATGTGGCCGGTGCATTGCAAAGTCCAAAGGGCATCTTCCGAAAGAAAAAGATGCCATACGGACATGTGAAGGACGTTTTCTCTCTATCTTTCGGGGCTATTGAGATTTGATTGTACCCTGAGTATCCATCCAAGAAATAAAAATAGGATCGCCTAGCTAACCTGTCCAACATCTGGTCAATAAAGGGAAAGGGGAAATGGTCCTTTTAGGTGACTGCATATAATTTCCTGTAATCCAGGCAAATCCGCCACCTTGTGACTGTACGAGTTGAGATCAATTTGTTCTTCTCAGTTTATATAACTGTCATTCCACCTTTTTTGGTACACACTGGATGAGGCTTACCCAATTGTGTCAGAGATGGAAAGATGATGCCTACGTCCAGCCACTTGATTACCTCCTTTTTCACTACCTCTTTTATATCCATGTTCAGCCTTCGTTGATGTTCCCTGGAGGATTTGTGCCCTTTTTCCAGACAAATTTTTTGCATGCAGAACGCCGAGATGATACCCTTTTTGTCTTCCATGGTCCAACCAATGGCAGTTCTGCATTCCTGCAACACCTGCAGTAATTGTTCTACCTGAACAACTAGCAAACCAGATGATATAATAACATGCAAAGTGGAATTGGGCCCCTAGAAAGCATACCTGAGGTGGGCTGGAAGCGATTTTAGCTCCAGCTGTGGTGGTTCCTCTATTGATGGTTTTGTAGGTGGTGTATCTCTCTCTTCTAAATTAAGGGGCTCAAACTCAGGTTCCCTCTTCTAGAATCCTTGGCCTTCGAGTACCATGACCCACTCTGCCAACCTTTTACCACCGATCTCCTCTAAATCTGTCAAGCAAGCTCCCAATAGATCTTTGGAATTCAAGGTCTCATCGTCTTCATAAAGGATCACACCCACAACTTCCACTAGTGAGCAATTTGCATATTCACTGGGTCTCCTCATGTATTGTTGAACGTTGAATTATTACTTTTTCATGGTTCAACCTCATTTTGAATTCCCTAGTTTCACAATCAATCAATGCTCTCCCAGTGGCTATGAATGGCCTCCCCAGAATGGTGGGTATCTCCTTATCTACTTGGCATTCCATAATAACAAAGTTTGCAGGGAATACAAACTTTCCCACTTGCACTAGCACATCATCAAGAATCCCCGTCGGTCTTTTAACCATATAGTCAGCCAGTTGCAACAGCATCGAAGTTGGTCTAGCTGTGCCAATGCCCAGTTTTGTATATATTGCCAAAGGCATCAAGTTTATGTTGGCTCCTAAGTCACACATTGCTTTTGCAAAATCATAACTCCCAATAGTACACGGAATAGCGAAGCTACCGGGATCAAACATCTTTTGAGCCACGGGTCTTGTCACTACCATGCTGCATGTCTGTGTTAGAGTTACTATAGACAGGTCTTGAAAGTCAAATTTTCATGACATCAGGTCCTTCATCATTTTTGCATAACCTGACATTTCCCTCAAAGCATCCATCAGAGGGATATTCAATTGAATCTGATGAAGCATATCCATGAATTTCCTGTATTGATCTTCTTTCTTTTGTTTTGCCAGTCTCTGAGGGAATGGTGCAGGCATCATTCTTTATCCATCGCTTGCTGGGTGTTCTTTGTTGGAATTTTGTGGCACAGGTACCACATGTTTTGCAACTTGTTCACTTTCTTGAGCCTTACCCTTAACAACCTGAGCCTGTTCAACCACCACTTCAGTGAGTTCTGCTGCTTCATCTATCTCTAATGGAACTGGAGTGGTTGGTGTAGTCTCTCTTCTGGATTGAGCAACTTATTGCTCCCTGTCTAGGTCTCTCCCATTCTGGAGACTTACTGCCATCAGGTGATTCGGGTTCTTCTCCTTGGGTTTAATGTTCGTGTCGGCTGGTAATGTTCCCTGGGGGCAGTATTTAAGGCCATGGACAACTGCCCCAGTTGAGTTTCAATACCCTTAATTGCTGAGTCATGCACTTCTAACTTTTCTTGCATCTTACAATTTGTTCCAATAAGTTGTTGCAGCATACCCCTGATTTCTACCATGTTGCTATCCTGTTACTGATGAGGTGGCTGATATGTCAACTATTGCAGGTGCTGCTGTTGAGAGCCATGTTGTCTCTGATATGGCACAAATTTGGCCTTGGGGCCACAAACCTCCAGGTTGTGGCATGTTCGGTTTGTATTGTTGGTTGGGTACTGGTGCCCATTATTGTCCTCCTTTCCTTTGACCCCCAAAATTGTTGACATAATTCATATCCTCTCTTTACCCTTGGTTGTCACCTTCTCCACTCCATGAATACATATAAGACTGATTAATGCAAGGTGTACACAGTCCTCTATTTGTTACGTCAATGATATACACTTGCTTTGTACCCATCTCATTAATCTTCTTTGTCGGTATACTCATCCGAGTCATGAGTGTAGCTATGTTCTTTGCATGTGAACTATTTGGGTCAAGACAAACTAAATGCACTATTGGTGTTAGGGTCGTACCTCTCAGCATCCACCCCGAATTCTGGGCCATCTTGTCAAGAAGGATTTTACACTCTGTGAATGTCTTGCTCAGGAATGCACCCCCAACTGAAGCATCTACATTGGCTTTTAAATTATCTTCTAACCTCATGTAGAATCTCTGGCTGAGCATCTGATCTAGAATACCATGATGGGGACACTTCACTAGTATCCCTTTGAATCTTTCCCAAGTTTCCTGCAAAGTCTCAATGGGCATCTACTTGTACTGCAATATCTCATCAATTTATCTTGCATCCTAGTTGGGCGGGTAAAACTTGTTCAGGAACTGCTTGACTAATTCCTCCCAAGTGGCAATGGAATTTATTGGGAGCGAATTCAGCTAAGTCTAAGTTTCCCCAGTCACAGAGAACGGGAACAGTAACAACTTGATGGCTTCTGGCGTCACATTTGGCTGTCTTTGGGTCACACAAATCGATAGAAAATTTTTTAGGTGTTGTTGAGGGTCTTCAATGTGTGACCCAGAGAACAATCCCTTATCTACAGAATATGCAGCATGTTGTTGGTGAATTGGAATGTCTCTGCTTGTATTTGGAGCACAACAATGGCGGTGGACAGATTGTCAGTTGTTGGCTGTGCCCAATCATAAAGTACAGCTTCTGGCATAAGAGGTGCCACTACTGCTTCGTTTGGCACTCCTCCGTTGATGTTTTCCCAATTTTCCATTTTAGTTGCGAGTTGCTGTGTTTGTTGTGATTGTTTGTTCTTTTTGTTGACACGGTTTAATGCCCTGAATATTTTCTCGGGGTCTGAGATTCCTTCAAGTAGTTCACCAGTCCTCGAAGAATATCTAGGCATACACCTGAATCACACAAGAGTTCAAACGTAAGAATTTCAATGAAAAATTATGTAACACCATAGAAATTGATCTAAACTAATAATTCTAGCACTACTTCTAAGTTGTAATAAATAACATCGTTAGTTCCCCGGCAACGACGCCAAAATTTGATCACGCCCAACTATGCCTTATAAAAGAAAACTGGTCATTGCTAATATAATCCGGTTTACAAGTCCGGAGTCGAATCCTCAGGGAACTAACCTATCTATTACAACTCTTGGTGATGCCAGTACCAGCTCAACCAATTCTCGGAAGCAAGAGTTTTATCAATAAAATGTTGGAATTTGTTTAACTAAAGTAAAATTATAGTAAAACTAACAATATTCCAAATTAATGATAATTCAATGGTAAAAAGATCTAGGGTAATGACTTCTCCAATTACTAGATTGATTCTTAACTCTTTTGCTATAATCTCGCCATAATACTCTATGAGGATAATGAGCTATGGGTTACCGCAATTATCTCTTGATCAACTACGATAATTTACTAGAGAATTCTCTTGAACTACTCTAGCTGATAATTTATGCAGCTCTGAATTATCCCACCAAAGTTTTGTTATTTCTAACCCCTAAATTCAAGTAATGAATCTCTTAAATTACCCAAAAGTGATATTGTTCAACAATAATCTAACCTAGTATTCTTTCTCAAGCAACACAAGGTGATTAGACATGATTAATCAAGGGCACATTCAATTAAGCACCGTACAAAACATAGTTGAACAATCATATAATAAACCCGGCTCGATTATAACAAAACTGAAACAAAACTTCATCTAACAATTGGTTCCATCAACCCTAGATTAAGTATTTATCTACTCATGATAAAACAAGATAAAACCATAAAATCATTCATAATTCACAAAATAATGATAACAAGAAGAAGAATGAAAAACTCTAGTGGTATCTTGATCTTCTCACACTTGTTCTTGTCTCCAGTTGAATTTAAAAACAAACTTAAACTTAACTTGGGCAAGTTTGTTGAGTTTATATAGGGTTAGGATAAGTTTTCCATGCTTTATACTTTAGCCCTTAAACTTTATTATCCTTCTCTAGATCGACCGCAGTCATTTTAGACCATTTTGTTTTTCGCCTTCTTTTGCCGCATTCCAGCTGCGGCCCGACTGCGATTGCGGTGGACTGTTGCTCAGTTTTTCTTCGCCTTTTCTTGCTCGTTTTCATCCGGGCTCTTCTCGATCGGCCTTGTATCTTCAATTTTTGACCCCAAAACACTCTATATCCTCCTTCTAAGTTGGAGTAGCTCCTGCAAAGCATAAATACCTCAATTAGAGCATTCTGTTATTATTTAGCACTTAAATCATCGATAAAGTGTGTTAATTTAGAGCATAAATAGTATCTACAACATAATATAGGCTACTATCAACCTTCTCCTCGCAAAAATTAGAAATAATATTGATTCGATCCAATGTGACTTCCTATGGGGAACTACTAGAGATAACAAAAGAATGCACCATATCAACGGGGACACACTTACGACACCAAAGGCCGACGGAGGGCTTGGACCGTACAAAACAAAGGGAAAAAATGTAGCCCTATTATCAAGTATTCCACGGAGGCTTCACTCCAACCTTGACTCCCTCTGGGACAAAGTTCTTAAAGAAAAACTCCTTAGAAAATGATATATTACACCTCTAACCTCCAAAAGCAACAACTCGTATATTTAGAAAAGTATTTCGAAAGCACACATTCTATTTTCCAATGGATTAGCCTGGAACGTTACCAGTGTTAAGACACATAAATATTTGTGAAAATAGATGGATCAACACACACATAGGGAGTTAGTACAAGGACCCTATAACAAAGAGAATTTTAATAAAAGTCTTTCGCATATTATCCAAAATAAACAATAAACTCTAGATACACTACTATACCACTTTCCACCCGAAGTTACAAACTTCATCTCAAAACATATATTCCTTTTTTGAGAATGCAAATGAAGCCTTCTTCTATAAAGAAACGGAGGATGAATCTTTTGATAAGAACAAACCTAATGTAGTATATGAAAGTAGACAAAAGAAAGAAAAATAAAAAAGACATGAAACATGATGTAAGCGCTTACATCGACATTCTTGTGATGTAAGTGCTTACCTCAGCATTCCTATGATGTAAGCGCTTACATCAGCATTCTTATGATGTACGCGCTTACCTTGGCAAGGCATTCAAATGCCTATAAATAGGGGGTCTACATTTTCATTTGTAGATCATCCCAAAAACTTCTTTTTTCTCTCTTCAATTAATAAAGAGCTATTTTTTGTGTGGCCGTGGAGTAGGCAAAAATTGCCGAACCACGTAAATCTTGTCTTTTCTTGTCTTGTGCAATTTATTGCTTTTCTCTATTAAATATTCTTTCCCTTCTATTAGCTTGACTCGCTTCCCAATAACTGGTATCAGAGCACAGAAGTGCATTTCTAGTAGAAAAAAACAATATTGGTGCATGTACTATTCACAAGAATAGTGCGACACTATTGATCACCGTTATTATTCACAAGTACTATTCACATAAACTATTTTTGTGAAAAATGGCATCGGAATAAAGGACGGTCAAGATTGACAAGTTCAATGGCAAAGATTTTGGTTTCTGGAAAATGCAAATAGAGGATTATTTGTACCAGAAAAAATTACACTGACCTCTGACCAAGGTGAAACCGGAGGCGGGTGACCCAGGTTCGATCCCCGGCAACGGCGAACTTAACTTTGCAAAAAATAAAAATGGTAAAATCGAAGACTATGGCCAAAGTCTATTGGGATCTATTAGATTGCCAAGCTCTTGGTGTGATTCGTTTGATGCTAACACGAAATGTGGCATTTAACATCATTAACGAGAAGAACACAGCATGCCTGATGAAGGCGTTATCAAATATGTACGAGAAGCCATCTGCTTCAAATAAAGTCTATTTGATGCGTCGATTGTTCAACTTAAAGATGACAGAAGGTGGATCAGTCAAAGAACATATCAATGAGTTTAATACAATTTTAACTCAGTTGAGTTATGTTAATATAACTATTGATGACGAAATCAGTGCGTTGATTCTACTATCATCTCTACCAGAGAGTTGGTCTGCAACAGTTACTGCAGTTAGCATTTCATCAGGAAGTACCAAACTCAAATTGAACGATATTAGAGACTTGGTTCTAAGCGAAGATATTCGCCGAAGAGAATCAAGTGATTCCCTAGGATTTGCTTTTAGTACCGAAAGCAGGGGGAGATCCAACCAAAGAGGACAGAGTCATGGTCGTGGAAGATCAAAGTCAAGGAGAAGAGGACAATCCAAAAATCGCAAGGACATTACTTGTTGGAATTGCGATAAAAAGGGTCACTACAGCAGCCAGTGTAGAGAACCAAAGAAGAAGAAGGAAGAAAATTCAGCAAATGTAATTGCTGAACAAGTTGGTGATGCACTAATTTGTTGTGCAGACAGTCCAGCCAAATCTTGGATTCTAGACTCAGGTGCATCCTTTCACTCTACATCATGCAAAGAATTATCGCATAATTATGTTGCTGGAAAATTTGGGAAAGTTTATCTAGCAGACTACGAGCCTCTCGACATTGCCGGAAAAGGTGAAGTTCATATAAAGACTTCACAAGGCACGCTATGGAAATTGAATAATGTACGACATATTCCTGGCCTCAAGAAAAACCTAATATCTATGGGTCAGATTGACGGTGAAGGACATACAACAACATTCGACAATGGATCGTGGAAGATAACCAAAGGGAGTTTGGTTGTGGCACGAGGCTTCAAAAAGGGAACACTGTATGCAACTGCAATACAAAGAGATACTATAGAAATAATTGATCATTGTCGTGATATAATATTGTGGCGCCGGAGACTCGGGCATATGAGTGAGAAGGGAATGAAACTTTTTGCATCCAAAGAAAAGTTGCTAAACCTAAAACATGCTGAATTAAGTTTGTGCGAAGATTGCATTTACAGGAAACAAAAGAGAGTTAGTTTCTCAAAGGCGGGAAGGACGTCCAAGAAAGAGAAGTTAGAACTAGTGCATACGGATGTGTGAGGACTAGCTCATGTAACTTCTCTAGGAGACTCACGTTATTATGTCACCTCCACTGATGATTCCACAAGAAAGGTATGGGTTTATTTTCTGAAAAATAAATTTGATGTGTTTGTTACCTTTAAAAGATGGAAAGCTGAAGTTGAAAATCAGACAAGTCTAAAGTTAAAATGTCTGAAGTCTGACAATGGAGGAGAGTATGATAGCCAAGAGTTCAATGCATTTTTCTCAAAGAATAGGATCAGAATAATCAAGACAGTTCCTGGAATACCGGAACAAAATGGCATTGCTGAGAGGATGAACCGAACCATGAATGAACGAGCGAGAGGAATGAGAATACATTCCGGATTGTCGAAGTATTTTTGGGCCGAGGCTGTTAACACAACAGCTAACCTTATAAACAGGGGACCCTCTGTACCGCTAAATTTTGAAATTCCTGAGGAAGTATGGATAGGAAATGAGTTAACTCTCTCACATCTGAAATTTTTTGGTTGTGTTGCTTATGTGCATGTAAACTCTAATGATAGAGATAAGCTTGATCCTAAAGCCAAGAAATGTTTCTTTATTGGCTATGGTGATGATAATTTTGGTTATCGGTTTTGGGATGATCAGAATAGAAAGATCCTAAGACACAGGAATGTCACATTTAATGAAAATGTGATGTACAAGGACAAGCTTGAAGTAGAACCAACCAACACCAGCAAACAGACAATGTCTGAAACAGTTGAGTTAGAAGAAATCTCATAAAATAAAATGGCTAGAGGGATTACAACTGATTTTGAAATTGAAGATGAAGAACCAGAAACCTAATTTGAAGAAGAACTAGAAGCCAAACCTGGATGACAACCAAAACCAGAAGCAAAGATAGAATCAAATGCAGAACCAAATCTGGAATTAGGACCTGAATTAAATTCGGATTATGTTACTCATGAACCTATATTGAGGAGATCTAAAAGAGTCAAGAATCCTCAAGATATGTTAGTTTTCTCTCTTCACTATTTACTTCTAACCGATACTGGAGAACCAGAGCATTTTGTTGAAGCAATACAGGTGATAGACTCTGATAAGTGGAAGCTAGCCATGAAAGAAGAGATGAATTCTCTTCAAAAGAATAAAACATGGATACTTACGAAATTACCAAAAGGAAAGAAGGCATTGCAGAACCAGTGGGTGTATAGATTCAAGGAAGAGCATGATGGTAAGAAGAGATACAAAGCACGATTAGTAGTAAAAGGCTTTCAGCAGAAGGAAGGAATTGACTACACCGAGATATTCTCTCCTGTAGTCCAATTAACTACTATTAGGTTGGTGCTATGTATCGTAGCTGCAGAAAATTTGCATTTGGAGCAGATAGATGTTAAAACTGCTTTCTCGCATGGTGACCTCGAAGAAAACATCTACATGAAGCAACTTGAAGGTTTTCAAGTTTCTAGTAAAGAAAACCTTGTGTGTAAGTTGAAGAAGAGTTTGTATGGTTTGAAACAAGCTCCCCGATAATGGTACAAGAAATTTGATGGATTCATGCATAAAATGGTTTCACACGATGTGATATGGACCATTGTTGTTATATCAAAAATCTTGATGAATCCTATATCATTTTACTGTTTTACGTTGATGATATGCTAATTCCAGAATCTAGCATAAATGAGATCAACTTGGTTAAGCAACAACTGGCGGAGGAGTTTGAAATGAAAGACTTAGGACCAGCTAAGCAAATATTTGGTATGAGAATTAGTAGAAATAGGTCGGAAGGAACCTTAAAGTTGTCTCAAGAAAAGTACATGCAGAAGGTACTAAGCAGGTTTAGTCTTCATGATGCAAAGACCAGAAGTACTCCACTTGGAAGACATCTTAATCTGTTAAAGGACCAATCACCTATGACAGATGAAGAAAGGAAGCACATGTCCAATGTCCCGTATGCTTCAGAAGTAGGAAGTTTGATGTATGCTATGGTTTGCACTAGATCTGACATAGCCCATGCAGTTGGAGTTGTCAGTAGATACATGTCAGATCCAGGAAAGGAGCTTTGGAAAGTTGTAAAATGGATATTGCGATATCTCAAAGGCACCTCAGGTATGGCACTTTGTTTTAAAAGGAGGAAAATTATCTTACAAGGTTCTGCTGATGCAAATTTAGACGGCGATCTGGATAGTCGAAAAATTACCACTGGCTACGTGTTCACTTTAGGTGGTACTGCGGTTAGTTGGATGTCCAGACTTCAGAAAAGTGTTTCTCTGTCTAACACTGAAGCAGAGTACATGGCAATCTCAAAAGCTGGAAAAGAGATGATTTGGCTCAAGAATTTTCTTAAAGAGCTAGGTAAAGAGCAGAACAATTGTGAGCTTTTCAGCGATAGATAGAGTGCAATTCATCTTGCCAAGAATCCAGTGTTTCATGCAAGATCGAAGCATATCCAGTTGAGGTATCATCATATCCGAGAGTTGATAAATGAAGGAACTCTTTCCTTGCAGAAGATAGTAGGATCAAAGAACCCGTCAGACATATTGACAAAAGTTGGCGGTGTTGACAAACTAAGGTTGTGCACTGCCTCAGTTAGCCTTCAAGACTAATAGCATGAAGGCGCCGCCAGAGAATAGCAAATCATTTTTTTATTTTTGTTTTCTTTCTTGATGTAACATAGATTTGAGGGGGGGATTGATAAGAACAAACCTATTGTTGTATATAAAAATAGAAAAAAGAAAGAAAAATAAAAAAAGAGATGAAATATGATGTAAGCTCTTACATCGACATTCTTGTGATGTAAGCGCTTACCTCAGCATTCCTATGATGTAAGCGCTTACATCAGCATTCTTATGATGTAAGCACTTACCTCAGCAGGGCATTCAAATGCCTATAAATAGGGGTCTACATGTTCATTTGTAGATCATTCCAAAAACTTCTTCTTTCTCTCTTCAATTAATAAAGAGCTATTCTTTGTGTGACCGTGGAGTAGGCCAAAATTGCCGAACCATGTAAATTTTGTCTTGTGCAATTTATTGCTTTTCTCTTTTAAATATTCTTTCCCTTCTATTAGCTTGACTCGCTTCCCGACAACTGGTATCAGAGCACAGAAATGCATTTCTAGTAGAAAATTACAGTATTGGTGTAGGTACTATTCATAAGAATAGTGCGACACTATTAATCATCGTTACTATTCACAAGCACTATTCACATAAATTATTTTTGTGAAAAATGGCATCGGAAGAAGGGAAGGTTAAGATTGGCAAGTTCAATGGAAATGATTTTGGTTTCTGGAAAATGCAAATAGAGGATTATTTGTACTAGAAAAAATTACACTTACCTCTAACCGAGGTAAAACCGGAGACTATGGCCAAAGCGGATTGGAATCTATTAGATCGCCAAGATCTTGGTGTGATTCGTGTGACGCTAACACGAAATGTGGCATTTAACATCATTAACGAGAAGATCACTGCAGACCTGATGAAGGCGTTATCAAATATTTACAAGAAGCCATCTACTTCAAATAAAGTCTATTTGATGCGTCGATTGTTAAACTTAAAGATGATAGAAAGTGGATCAGTCACGGAACATATCAATGAGTTTAATACAATATTAACTCAGTTGAGTTCTGTTAATATAACAATTGATGACGAAATCAGGGCGTTGATTCTACTAGCATCTCTATCGGAGAGTTGGTCTGCAACTGTAACTACAGTTAGCAGTTCATCAGGAAGTACCAAACTCAAATTGAATGATATTAGAGACTTGGTTCTAAGCGAAGATATTCGCCGAAGAGAATCAAGTGATTCCCTAGGATCTGTTTTTAGTACCGAAAATAGGGGGAGAATCGACCAAAGAGGACAGAGTCATGGTCGTGGCAGATCAAAGTCAAGGAGAAGAGGACAATCCAAAAATCGCAAGGACATTACTTGTTGGAATTGCGATAAAAAAGGTCACTACAGTAGCCAGTGTAGAGAACCAAAGAAGAAGAAGGAAGAAAATTCAGAAAATGTAATTGCTGAACAAGTCGGTGATGCACTAATTTGTTGTGCAGACAGTCTAGCCGAATCTTGGATTCTAGACTCAAGTGCATCCTTTCACTCTACATCATACAAAGAATTATTGCATAATTATATTGCTGTAAAATTTGGGAAATTTTATCTAACAGTCGGCGAACCACTCTACATTGCCGAAAAAGGTGAAGTTCATATAAAGACTTCACAAGGCACGCTATGGAAATTGAAAAATGTATGACATATTCCTGGCCTCAAGAAAAACCTGATATCTATGGGTCAGAACATACAACAACATTCGACAATGGATCGTGGAAGATAACCAAAGAGAATTTGGTTGTGGCACGAGGCTTCAAAAAGGGAACACTGTATGCAACTACAATAGAAAGAGATACTATAGAAATAATTGATCATGGTCGTGATATAATATTGTGGCGCCGGAGACTCGGGCATATGAGTGAGAAGGGAATGAAACTTTTTGCATCCAAAGAAAAGTTGCCAAACCTAAAACATGCTGAATTAAGTTTGTGCGAAGATTGCATTTACGGGAAACAAAAGAGAGTTAGTTTCTCAAAGGTGGGAAGGACGTCCAAGAAAGAGAAGTTGAAACTAGTGCATACAGATGTGTGGGGACTAGCTCCTGTAACTTCTCTAGGAGACTCACGTTATTATGTCACCTCCACTGATGATTCCACAAGAAAGGTATGGGTTTATTTTCTGAAAAATAAATTTGATGTGTTTGTTACCTTTAAAAGATTGAAAGCTGAAGTTGAAAATCAGACAAGTCTAAAGTTAAAATGTTTGAAGTCTGACAATGGAGGAGAGTATGACAGCCAAGAGTTCACAGCATTTTGCTCGGAGAATGGGATCAGAATGATCAAGACAGTTCCTGGAACACCAGAACAAAATGGCATTGTTGAGAGGATGAACCGAACCCTGAATGAACGAGCGAGAAGTATGAGAATACATTCCGGATTGCCGTAGTATTTTTGGGCTGAGGCTGTTAACACAGCAGCTTACCTTATAAATAGGGGACCCTCTGTACCGCTGAATTTTAAAATTCCTGAGGAGGTATGGACATGAAAGGAGGTAACTCTCTCACATCTGATTTTTTGGTTATGTTGCTTATTTGCATGTAAACTCTAATAATAGAGATAAGCTTGATCCTAAAGCAAGAAATATTTCTTTATTGGCTATGGTGATGATAATTTCTATTATTGGTTTTGAGATGATCAGAATAGAAATATCCTAAGACATAGGAATGTTACATTTAATGGAAATGTTATGTACAAGGACATGCTTGAAGTAGAACCAACCAACACCAGCAAACAAACAATGTTTGAAACAGTTGAGTTAGAAGAAATCTCAGAAAATGAAGTGGCTAGAGGGATTACCACTGATTATGAAATTGAACATGAAGAACTAGAAGCTGAATTTGACGAAGAACTAGAAGCCAAACCTGGATCAAAACCAGAACCAGAACCAAAGATAGAATCAAATGCAGAACCAAATCTAGAACTAGGACCTAGATCGAATTCGGATTGTGTTACTGATGAACCTATATTGAGGAGATCTAAAAG
Source organism: Nicotiana glauca (assembly GCA_026770625.1). NCBI lineage: Eukaryota > Viridiplantae > Streptophyta > Magnoliopsida > Solanales > Solanaceae > Nicotiana > Nicotiana glauca. Next base: position 63,484 of record MU703558.1, read on the forward strand.
AGTCACGAATCCTCCAGATAGGTTAACTCTGTCCCTTCACTATTTACTTGTAACTGATGCTGGAGAACCAGAGCATTTTGTTGAAGCAATGCAGGTGATAGACTATGATAAGGGGAAGCTAGCAATGAAAGAAGAGATGAATTCTCTTCAAAAGAATAAAAATTGGATACTTACGAAGTTACCAACAGGAAAGAAGGCATTGCAGAACAAGTGAGTGTACAGATTCAAGGAAGAGCATGATGGTAAGAAGAGATACAAAGAATGATTAGTAGTAAAAGGCTTTCAGCAGAAGGAAGGAATTGACTACACTGAGATCTTCTCTCCTGTAGTCCAATTAACTACTATTAGGTTGGTGCTATGTATCGTAGCTGCAGAAAATTTGCATTTGGAGCAGATAGATGTTAAAACTGCTTTCTCGCATGGTGACCTCGAAGAAAATATCTACATGAAGCAACTTCAAGGTTTTCAAGTNATGCTAATTCCAGGATCTAGCATAAATGAGATCAACTTGGTTAAGCAACAACTGGCGGAGGAGTTTGAAATGAAAGACTTAGGACCAGCTAAGCAAATATTTGGTATGAGAATTAGTAGAAATAGGTCGGAAGGAACCTTAAAGTTGTCTCAAGAAAAGTACATGCAGAAGGTACTAAGCAGGTTTAGTCTTCATGATGCAAAGACCAGAAGTACTCCACTTGGAAGACATCTTAATCTGTCAAAGGACCAATCACCTATGACAGATGAAGAAAGGAAGTACATGTACAAAGTTCTGTATGCTTCAGCAGTAGGAAGTTTGATGTATGCTATGGTTTGCGCTAGATCTGACATAGCCCATGTAGTTAGAGTTGTCAATAGATACATGTCAGATCCAGGAAAGGAGCATTGGGAATGTGTAAAATGGATATTGCGATATCTCAAAGGCACCTCAGGTATGACACTTTGTTTTAAAAGGAGGCAAATTATCTTCCAAGGTTTTGCTGTTGGAAATTTAGGCGGCGATCTGGATAGTCGAAAAATTACCACTGGCTACGTGTTCACTTTTAGGTGGTACTGTTGTTAGTTGGATGTCCAGACTTTAGAAAAGTGTTTCTCTCACTGAAGCAGAGTACATGGCAATCTCAAAAGCTGGAATAGAGATGATTTGGCTCAAGAATTTTCTTAAAGAGCTAGGTAAAGAGCAGGACAATTGTGAGCTTTTCAGCGATAGCCAGAGTGCAATTCATCTTGCCGAGAATCCAGTGTTTCATGCAAGATCGAAGCATATTCAGTTGAGGTATCATCATATCCGAGAGTTGATAAATGAAGGAACTCTTTCCATGCAGAAGATACCAGGATCAAAGAACCCGTCAGACATGTTGACTAAAGTTGACGGTGTTGACAAACTAAATCTGTGCACTGCCTCAGTTAGCCTTCAAGACTAATAGCGTGAAGGCGCCACCAAAGAATATCAAATCTGTTTTTATTTTATTTTCTTTCTTGATGTAACATAGGTTTGAGGGAGAGATTGATAGGAACAAACCTATTGTTGTATATGAAAGTAGACAAAAGAAAGAAAAATTAAAAAGAGATAAAATATAATGTAAGCGCTTACATCGACATTTTGTGATGTAAGTGCTTACCTCAGTATTCCTATGATGTAAGCGGTTACATTGGGATTCTTATGATATCGCTTACCTTAGCAGGGCATTCAAATGCATATAAATAGGGGTCTATATTTTCATTTGTAGATCATTCCAAAAACTTCTTCTCTCTCTTCAATTAATAAAGAGCTATTCTTTGTGTGGCCGTAGAGTAGGCAAAAATTGCCGAACCATGTAAATCTTGTCTTGTCTTGTCTTGTGCAATTTATTGCTTTTCTCTCTTAAATATTATTTTCCTTCTATTAGCTTGACTCGCTTCGCGACGTCTTCACAACTAAATCTGCATATATGCTATTCCTACAACTTTCAGGGACACACCCAATATGACGAAGTTTAGACCATAACTGGATCTGGAAAGCACAATATCACACTAAATTAAAAATATTCCATGGCTTCTAGTACACCAACGGCATCCAACAGCAACTCTACTCTACCAGAAGCACATAATACCCTCAAATTATTGTCCCCACTACGGCATTGAGGAAGACGTACACACCATATTCTTCTCCTGCCCATCGAATATTTCTATTTAGGGAGCTTTAAATATTAGCACACTGATATCTACATCGTTAGACTTGATAAAAAATGTGCACATCGAAAAGCAATAATAACTTACCCAATTACACACAAATCTCCCTAGCAATCATCAAACTTATAATCCTGTGGCATATTTGGCTTAATCGAAATCACAATATTTTTAACAATTGTTCTACAACAATAAACAGTGAGCACACCTTTGCTTATGCATAGGAATACCTTTACCTAACTAACAAAAAAATCAAAAAAAAATTCTCACTAAAATTCCAATCAGGTGGGAATCACCACCTCACAACATCTATAAACTAAATATAGATGGTGCACATGAAAAAAAAACTCCAACACTGGAAGAGCAGGAGGAATCATCATAGATTCTCACGTTAACTGGATCGATGGATTCTCTAGCAATATAGTTGCCTCAACGCCGCTACAGGGTGAACCTATTGCGCTTCTCAAGGGTTTGGAACTCGCTTTCGCAAAAAATCGAATACTACTAATAGTGGAGACAGACTGCCAAGTATTAATTTTATTATTACAACAAGCATGTGATATCAAAGCTTACGTTAATCTTATACATGACTGCAGGCTCCTCATCGACGCAATGGACCAACCGCCCGTTGGGCACATATACCGCATAGGGATCCAAGTTGCGCATACTTTAGCACAATATTGGAGTATCTGGGACTCACATACATATGTAAAGCATGAGGACTCATTTTGTAGTGAACTATACATTTATTTCGCAAAGACTATTTAGGAATTGCATCGTTCAGAACAGTCACGTGTTCTAATACTCCTTAATTTGTCCATATATTACTACAACGCTCCCTACCCATCGTTTTTACTGATAAAATAAATAAGAGAAAGCTATTCCTACTTATTGCTAAACAGTAAACACACAGATTAACCTCAGGGAAGACATGATTTAGTTTCTTTTTGTGTGTATTACCACACACAAACCTGGAAAGACTTTTTTCTATATTGCCAGGCATTTTAACTTGTTATATCAAGTTAATTATTTACTTTATTTTACAAATTATTAAATTACACTCTTGCTTCAAATAGTTAAATATTATTGTAGATAACTTAACCTAATAATATAAAATACTTATACCCCGTCTGTCATATAGTATGAACAAAAACTTATACATATATTTAAAAAGGTACGTAGAGAGTTGCTTTATCAAAAATTTGGATGGGTTTGTTGGTACGTTGGTCCTCACAAAAAAATTAAAGTCCCAACAACAAAAAGATTCCTGGCTTCTCCCTCACGATTCCCATTTTTTTTTTTAAAAAAATACTACAGTACAGTGCTTGCAGAAAAATGGTACAGTATTTTCGGAGGCGGAATCAGTGTTTGAAATTTATGACGATCTCAAGTTAGTAATTAAGTTCATAAATAAATATTTATAATAAAATTTTAATATTGTATATTGTAGAAATTGGGGCTATCCTATTTCATTCTTTGGTCGGGGTAGGAACATCACGTCAAAGAGCTGGGACATCGAGTCCGGATCGATGTAGACATTGATTGCTGTGACGATCCGTTTTCTCCTCCATTGGGTTTTGTGATGGCATCTAGCCTTAGGGTTAGGTAAGCCTAACATTTACTGAATATCAATCATAATAAAGAAAATTTAACAGTCTCAGTATAGAAATCTTTATAGAATTTACATCTTCCCAAAACCAACAGTACAAGCATACGCTCTACAAAGTTTCGCTACAACTTCTAAGCATAACTGTATGGAAATAAGTACAACAGTGTGAATACAAAATACGAAGGTGACTCCCAAGCATGCGAAAGCAGAAGCAGGGTTACCTTGAGTCTCCTCTGCTAGAATCCGCACAGCTACTAACGAACAATACCTGGATCTGCATAAAAATGGTCATAGTGTAGTATGAGCACACCACAGCGGTGCCCAGTAAGTATCAAGACTAACCTCGGTGGAGTAGTGACGAGGAACAGTCAAGATACCTACTGATCTAATAAGCTGAACAAGTATCAAAATAGAAACAACAGAACATGATATCTATATAAATACTACACGATGTGGCTAACAATACAATAATTGCAATAAGGAAAGAAAACAGCAAGTAACACCGAAACACCATAAAAAGAACACAGAACACGAATCGAAATACAACCCAAATTCGAAATCACAAATACGGTAAAGACATGTCATAACTTAGCAACTACGGTAGTTTTCACATTAAACAAATTTCAATCAGTTAGGCAAATTCTTCGAGTGATAAAATATTTTGAAATATGCTTCATTCAAATAAATATTTTTCAAAAATAGTTCTTTCAAAATAATTACCTTTCGAATTTAATCTTTCCAAATAAATATCCTTCGAATATAAGTCACCCTGTGACACCTCATCCCATAATCATACAATACGGGTCTCTATAGCTGAAACCTAGCACTTGGCATCATGTTCCCTCATTGCACCTCATAATCATACTGGAAACTCACGTGCCAAATAGAGCCATTCTCACATGGAAGGAAAATAAATAAGGGTTTGCATCTATACTCCGCAATATCAAGAAGCCTCTTATCTGATAAGGGCGCATAGCCACGTGTATGCTTGTGCAAGTATCCTAACAAAGTTCATACCATCTAGTAAGCATCAGGAAAAGAACGGACATCATGTAGAATGTTTACACAGGGTAGGATCAATGAAAAGCACAGCTCAGAACACAATGATATAACATGGGATCTCCCTAGATACCGTCTCATAATCCCAAACGTAAATGTGCAAGGGGGTCTCCCGGAATACCGTTCCGTAGTCATAAAGTAAATATGCTGTACAGGGGGATCTATCGGGATAACGTCCCGTAGTCCCAAACGTAAATATGCAGGAGAATCTTCTGGAATACCGTTCCATAGTTCCAAAGTAAATATGCAGAACAGGGGGATCTACCGGGATACTGTCCCTTAGTCACAAAGTAAATATATAGCGCAACCAACAGAAATAATAGTTACAGCATGGGCGAAACCTCATACATCACCACAACAAGTACAACATAAAAAATGACAATAAAACAAGGTACGACAAGTAAATAAACTCAAGAACTTTAAATCACAAAGAAATGGAGAACCAGTTCACAAAGAATAACCATAGTAAAGAATGCTAGAAATAAAGGGAACAGTTCAACAAGGAAAAAAACTAACATGTAGCAACGACCCCATAATAGATAATTCCATAATAAGGAAGCCAACACGAGTCAAATAGTTCCAAATAAAGGCGAGTCAAATAAGATATATGTTATCCAAACTCCTTTTAAGGTTGAGCATTTGCGAAGGATATTCAACAATTCAAATAATGGTAAGTAGTAGAAGATAATCATCATTCCGATTAAGACTAAACAATTATGGGATGAGAAAATAACAATTTCAATTAAAGATAAGCAGTTATGAAAAGATAGCATGACGATAGAAGAGGCAAAATCTTCAATTAAAGAAAATAAAAGTCAAATCGACAATACGAGTGAATCATAAAGCAATAAATTCGAATTTAAGCATGTAGATGTGAAACTAAGAGATAGGAACTCGGTCATATCAAGAACAACTTCATACATAGTGAACATAAGGACCTAAGAACCCAAAAAGGCCAACTATCCACAAATAAGTCTGAGCATGCACTTGTCACCTCGCGTACACGGATTACAATCAACATAGAAGACTCAAATCCAAAGGGAAGTCCCCCACACAAGGTTAGGCAAGATACTTACCACAAAGACGACAAATTAATATTCTAAAATGCACTTCTCGGGTGAAAAGACCTCTGGACGGCTCAAATCTAACCAAATTAACTTCAAAGCACAAATAAAACTCGTAAGAAACTATTATAGATCATAAAGTCTCAATCTTTAACAATATCCAAAAATGGGTCTAAAAGTCGGCCACTAGGCCCATACCTCGGAACCCAGCAAATTATATAAAAGCCCGAATACCCATTCCGATACGAGTTCAACCATAAAAAATTTATCAAATTCTTATACCATTTGGTCCCCCCAAATCATGATTTTCATTTTGAAATCTTTCTTCAAAAACCAACCATTTTCACAAATCGAATGATAGAAATGAAGATAAAATTATGGAATATATTAGATACTAGGTGAGGAACACGTACCCAATCGATTTGCTTGAAAAACCTAGAAAGAAACTCTCAAAATCGAAGTCCAAAACTCAAAATATGAAGAAAATTGCCAATCCCTCAATTTAAAGGATTCTGCCAGGACTTCCGCATCTGCGGACACTTAAGCGCACCTGCTCTACCGCATTTATGGGTAGATGTTCGCAATTTGTGAACTTCAATTACAGACTTAGGTCTGTATCTGCGGATAATTGGCCACATCAGCTATGCTGCAGAAGCGATAACAGGAGCGCAAAAGCGGACTCCTTCACAGATGTGATAGACAAATCGCAGAAGTGGTTTCGCTTCTGCTTTCCAGCATTCGCATAAGCGAGCTAGCTCCTAGGAATTCATAACCGCAAAAGCGTCCGGGCTCACGCAGAAGCAAAGCCACACCTGCGCTCCATGGTTGTAGGTGCAAAAATACGAAAAATCAGACATGTTCCAAAACCATGCAAAACATCTGAAACTCGTCCAAAACCCACCCGAGGCCATCGGGACCCGTCTTCACACACAAACAAGTTCTATAACCTAACACAGACGTTCTCGAGGTCTCAAATAACATCAAAAAATGCTGGAAATGCAAATCGCGCCACGAATCGAGCTTATGAACTTCCAAATCTTCCAACTTCTAGAACCCGCGCTGAAACCTATCAAATAAACTTGGAACGACGCCAAATTATGGAGACACTTTCCAAATGAGAAGATGGGGCTGTTCCAACTCTAGGAATCACATTTCGACCCCAATATCACAAAAGTCAGCTTCTGGTCAAACTTCTCCATTTTCCAAACTTCAACTTTTTCAACTTTCGCCAAAATGCCTCAAATTAACCTACAAACTTCCAAATCCGAATTCGGTCGCGTGCCTAAGTACAAAATCACCATACAAAGTTTTTGAGATCATCAGAAACCCATTCCAAAGTCGTTTACTCAAAAGTCCAATTCCGGTCAAATTCTCATCGCTTAAGCTTTCAAAACTAGAATCCTTCTTCCAATTCGATTCTGAATCCTCCGGTAACTGAATTCAACCATGCATATAATTTGATACACATAATATGAATCTTCTCAATACCGTATGCCACTGATTGGAACTTAAATTCTCAAAACAACCGGCCGGGTCGTTACATCCTCCCCCTCTTAAAACAAACATTTGTCCTCGAACGTGCCAAGATCCGCCTTAAAGTCCTCAAATTGCTGAATGGACACTTCCAACATACACCGCGGGTGATCCCACGTCACCCTAATCAACATAATCCTGATGATACCATCTCAAATGTAAATTAGTCTTCCAACCAACACTGATAAGACTCACAGCCAAAATTCGCACCTTCCATTCATTCCCAAAAGACCTGATTCTAAATCCACATCCGGTATCAGTCTCAACTAGTTGCAACCACTTATGCCTACACCTGCAGAGTACAAACACACAACATACACATCACACATAGGCCTATAATAACATTCTTGATCACAATACCTGCCCGAAATCAAATCTTGCATCGGCCACTAGTCTCATATCCGATAGAACTTTGTTTGAAACCCCCATAACACTACCAATGATGCAAGAAACACAAAGGCCTCATGAACAAACACCTGAATCAACAATTCACAACTAACACCACTGGGCACACATCCCGCAAGATGAAACTCTAGAAGCACAAAACAAAAATGACTGAATATGGAAAGACAAACACATAAGGGAACTATCAAACAAGCCCAACAACCATAATTTTCTATTAGTACTAACCTACAAAACAATATAACAAGAAAGAATTAAAGCATATAAACAAATCACAAGGATCTCATACTAATATAACTTCCACCGCGGTACACAACCCGATTCAAACACATCAAATCACATGAAATCACGAGGGTCCTGCCCACAACTCATAATAAGAAGTATGGTATACATCAACTAGCTAGAACCTCTCACTAGCCCAATTCAGTCAAAAAAATTACAACACGTACAGGCTCCCACAATGGTGGAGCATAAAATCACAGCTCATAGCCAAAAATAATTAGAAATCACATCAAGCCTACCGTAATGGACAATAGGAAATTTACTACTAGTCTCATAACTCTCAGTAATAAATACTAACACACGACAGACATGGCCTATCACTCTTAGAACCTCCCAACAGGGCAACACATAACAAAATGCTAATCATGAAAGGCACTCGTAAGCGGAGCGACAAAAAGGGGAACTCTCTCCAATAAGCTGAACTGTAATGAACTACAAATGGTTCTCCTCTATAACAAATCAAAACCATACCTGAATGACATCATCTGGTGCAGCGGCCTTAAGCCTACTATATGAAACACATCAACTAGTCAGGCCTCCCCCTCTTAGGCACCCTCTACTCGCCTGAATACCTCGTTGTGATGCATTTGTCCGAAGTCTGGACAATATCTCACCATGTGGCTAGTATCTCCACACTCAAAGAAACCTCGCTGCTGATATGTCTATAGGAACTGTGCGGTACGGGTAATTTGAGACCCATGAACACCTGAATCACAGTGCAAAGCCTAAAGCGCCAACTGAGCTGGTTGACCCATGAAACCTCTACCATGTCACACCCTACCTCCATAATAAAGTCCAGCTGATCTCTCCGGTCTACGAGGCCCCCTCGCCTCCCCAAATTCTCTTTCTTGATCTTGTCTGTCCTCTCACGCCCGGTCCCACATGCCCTCTAACCGGCGAGTGACCCCTACCACCAGCTGAAATGAAACATCTGACTCCAAATCATGAGTCATGTTGAGCTTTATATCATGCATGAGTCCCTCAATGAATCTACAAACTCGCTCTCTAATTGTAGCAGCCAAGGCAGGTGCATGTTTGGCCAAATCACCAAATCCGATGGCGTACTCTAATACTGATATAATGCCCTAGCGCAACTGCTCAAGTTCCACGCGCCATGCATCACAAAGGGACTAAGGTGCAAACTCTCTCATAAACTTCTCTGAAAACTAACCCCATGTAAGTGAAGCTGCACCGGCCAGTCTACCCAACTCATATGCCCGCCACCACTGATAAGTTGCTCCCTAAAGTTGGAACGTGGTAAAAGCAACCCCACTCATCTCAACAACCCCTATAGTGTAGAGAATGCGATGGCACTCCTCTGTGAAACCCCATACGCGCCTTGAAGCCAAACCACTGAATGTAGGAGGGTCATATTCCTTGAACCTTGCAAATCTAAATTACCCTTCCTCAGATGTTGCTGCCTTGAACATGGGCTGAATTGGAACCACAGGCTCTGTGGCCATGACACCTGGAACTTGACAAACGTGAACTCGTTGCTCTGGAGTGTGGACAATGGGAGTCTAAGTCCCTTTCTCGATCTGTGAAGAAGCTGGTGTAACCGGAATCAACCCCGCCTGAGCCAATGTACCAAACATGCTAAGGAACTGTGCTAAAATCTCCTTAAGTCCGAGGATAACAACATGCCCCTTCGATACATGTCCCCCAACAGGAGCTACTGGAAACACTTCAACTGCTGCTCCTGTAGGTGCTCTAGCTGCGGCACGTACTCCTCATCGGACTCTGCCTCTGCCTCTAATGACACCTACTCTTGGAGAAGCATCATTAATAATTGTAGACCGTGTCCTCGCCATCTATGAGAGAATGGATTGAGAAAAGTTCAAACTCCGAGATCAATAAGCTCGCACGATAGGAATGAAAGAAGTGACACTGTCCTAATAGTTCTGTAGCCTCTTGAAGATAAGTACAAACGTCTCCATACCAATCCGAAGACTCTACTAAACTCGCTTATGACATGTAGTACCTATGAACCTAGAGCTATGATACCAACTTGTCACAACCTAATTTCCCCTCTATTAGGTTTCATGATGGAACCTAGTCTTACGGACTAGGTAGGCCTAACATTTACTGAATATCAACCATAATAAAGAAAATTTAATAGTCTCAGTATAGAAATCTTTATAGAATTTACATGTTCCCAAAATCGGCGGTACAAGTCATAAGCTCTACAGAGTTTCACTACAACTTCTAAACACAACTGTATGGAAATAAGTACAATAGTGTGAATACAAAATAGAAAGGTGACTCCCAAGCTTGCGAACGTAGCAACAGGGTTACCTTGAGTCTCCTCGTCCATAATCCCCACAACTACTAACAAACAATACCTGGATCTACACAAAAATGTGCAGAGTGTAGTATGAGCATACCACAGCGGTACCCAGTAAGTATCAAGACTAAACTCCATGGAGTAGTGATGAGAAACAGTCAAGACACCTACTGGTCTAATAAGATGAACAAGTATAAGAACAGAAAGAATAGAATATGATATTCTATATAAAGACTATACGATGTAGCTAACAATACGATTATTGCAATAAAGAAAGAAAATAGCAAGTTACGGCCGAACACCATAATTTGAACACAGAAAAACAAACTGAAATACAACCCAAATACGAAATCACAAATACGGTAAAGACAAGTCATAACTTAGCAACTACGGCGGTTTTCACATTAGGTCATAGCCAACAAACTTCAATTAATTAGGAAAATCCTTCAAGTGATATAATATTTTGAAATATACATCCTTCAAATAAATATTTTTCAAAAATAGTTCTTTCAAAATAAATACCTTTCGAATATAATCTTTCCAAATAAATATCCTTCGAATATAAATCACCTTGTGATACTTCATCTCATAATCATACAATATGAGTCTCCATACTTGAACCCTAACACTTGGCATCTTGTTCCTTTATCACACCTCATAATCATACTGGAAACTCATGTGCCAAATAGAGCCATTCTCACATGGAAGGCTAATAAAAAAGGGTGTGTGTCTATACTCAGCAATATCAAGAAGCCTCTCATCCTATAAGCGTGCTTAGCCACGTGTATACTTGTGTAAGTGTCATAACATAGTTCATACCAGCTAGTAAGTATAAGGAAAAGAACGGACAACACATAAAATCTTTACACAGGGGTAGGATAAATGAAAAGCACAGCTCAGAACACAATGATAATAACATGGGATCTCCCAGGATACTGTCCAGTAGTCGTAAATGTAAATTTGCAGGGGGGTCTCTCGGAACTTGGTCATATCAAGAATAACTTCATACACAGTGAATATAAGGACCTAAGAATCCAAAAAGGCCAACTAACCGCAAATAAGTCTGAGCATGCACTCGTCACCTCGCGTACATGGATTACAATCAACATAGAAGACTCAAATCCTAAGGGGAAGTCCCCCAAACAAGGTTAGGCAAGATACTTACCTCAAAGACGACAAATCGATACTCTTAAATGCACTTTTCGGGTGAAAAGTCCTCCGAACGGCTCAAATCTAACCAAAATAACTTCAAAGCACAAATAAAACTCATAAGAAACTATTCCAAGTCATAAAGTCTCAATCTTTAACAAAATCCAAAAATCGGTCCAAAAGCCGACCCTCGAGCTTGCACCTTGGAACGCGGCAAATTTTAAAAAAACTGAATACCAATTCCGATAAGGGTTCAACCATAAAAAATTTACCAATTGTAATACCATTTGGTCCCCCAAATCATGATTTTCATTTTGAACACTTTCTTCAAAAACCAACCATTTTCTCACAAATCGAATGATAGAAATGAAGATAAAATCATAGAATATATTAGATACTAGGTGAGGAACACTTACCCAGTTGATTTGCTTTAAAAACCTAGAAAGAAGATCTCAAAATCGAAGTCCAAAACTCAAAATATGAAGAAAATGGCAAAACCCTTGATTTAGAGGATTCTGCCAGGACAATTAAGTGCATATGCGCTACCGCATTAGCAGGCAGACGGTTGCATTTGCAAACATGACTTACAGATCTAGGTCCACATCTACGGACAATTGTCCATATCAGCGGTGTCGCAGAAGTGATAACAGGAGCACAGAAACGGACTCCTTCGTAGATGCGATAGACCAACCGCAGAAGCAATTTCGCACCTGCGTTCCAGCATTCGCAAAATCGAGCTAGCTCCCAGGCCTTTGTGACCGCAGAAGCAGCTGGGCTTGCACAGAAGCAGAGCTGCACCTGTGCTCTAAGGTCACAGGTGCAAAAACACCAGAAATCAGACATGTTCCAAAACCATGCAAAACACCTGATATTCGTCTGAAACATACTCGATGCCCCTGGGATCCCATCTACACATACAAACAAGTTCTATAACCTAATACATACTTTATCGAGGTCTCAAATCACATCAAACAATGCCGAAAATGCAATTCCCGCCATGAATCGAGCTTATGAACTTCCACATCTTCCAATTTCTAGAACTTGCGCCGAAACTTATCAAATCAACTCGGAATGACTCCCAATTTTGCAGACAAGTCCCAAATGACAAGATGAAGTTGTTCCAACTCTCAGAATCACATTCAGACACTGATATCACAAAAGTCAACTGTAGGTCAAACTTCTCCATTTTCCAAACTTCAACTTTTCCAACTTTTGCCGAAATGCCTCAAATTACCCTACAAACCTCCAAATCCGAATTCGGACGCACGCCTAAGTCCAAAATCACCATACGAAGCTGTTGAGTTCATCCAAAAACATTCTAGAGCCTTTTACTCAAACGTTCAATTATGGTCCAATTCTCACCACTTAAGCTTCCAAAACTAAAATCCTTCTTCCAATTCATTTCCGAACCCTCCGGTAAGTGAATTCAACCATACACGCAAGTCGATACACATAATATGAAGCTTCTCAAGACCTTATGCCGCTGATCAGTACTTAAATTCTCAAAACAATCAGCCGGGTAGTTACAATTGCGACTACAAAGAGGCAGACTTCGAGTGATATCGGCGTAGCTTGATAACGGAAAATGCGAGATATTTGCGATTGGTCTAGGATGATGGTGTGAATCTCAGAACGGATCAATTTATTGCGATTAATTAGGTGTTAATATGGTTTCCTACTAAAATTAAAAGTGTACCTTAATTAGGACTCCTCTATTATATACAGAGGGATCCCATTCATTTGTAATCATCATTGTTCACTGATAAAATTATATACACTCATTACTTTCCTGCTATTTCCCTTATTGTTCATCAGATTTTCTTTATCATTTACAATTCTTATTATCCCACCTCGAGACTACCCCAAGTCCAGGTCTCGACCTGGCTAGCATACTGGTTTGATTTAATTTACTCTCTAATTTATTCATTTATTTTCTTGATTATTAATTAGTATTGAACGAAATCACATATCCTCAAAACCACAATAGAAGTTTAATTTTTATCCGAATTTGGGGGGTAAACAATTTGGCACCACCGTGGGGCTAAGGATAATAGTAATTTTTTGGTGTGGATTCAGATAACACATGTTATTTTACGCTTGTTCTTGTCAAGTATCTTTCCTCTCAAGTTAAAACATATCAAACTCACAAAACGTACCTACATATGGTAAAGATGGTCTCGGGTTTCATGGGGACAATGACAGTGTAATCGCTCCAAGAGCCAATATGCCACAGGCTAATCTCGGGGGAGCACCGGTTGTCAATCCAGTCAATGTTATTTTGCACTTGCTTTAAATGCGGACCTAGGCACGAACCCCAAAGTGAGTGTACGCAGAGAAGGACAATCTGGTGGCCAAGGTACATAGGGCAGATGAGACAGAGGAGCTAATCTCCAGGTGATATTCGATATGTCTATAGGCTCAATAGGCCACTATTGCTCAGTTACAAAGTCAACATAGGACTCTGAAAGGGGTTGGGCTAGAAATCACTCTTCGTACCGAGCCAGTGCCAAAAAGGTCGAATGGTAACGAATCGGGGGCTGATCCTGCAATAATGAAAATGCTCCTACAACTTACCAAAATAATTGAGTCAGGAGAGAAGAATATCGAAGCTAATGATAAAAATGGAAATATACAACTCCCGAGTTGATCAGATACCGGGGGCACCACCAATCTTGAAAGGGATGGATTCGAAGAAATTTGTACAAAAGGCGTTGCCTTCGAGTGCGGCTTTGAAACCCATTCCAAAGAAGTTTTGTATGCGGGACATACCTAAATACAATGGGACTACCCATCCTAATGAGCATGACACCTCCTACATATGTTCCATCAAAGGTAACGATTTGGAAGATGATGAGATCAAATCTGTTTTATTGAAGAAGTTCGGGGAAACCCTATCAAAGGGAGCAATGATTTGGTACCACAATCTACTACCAAATTCCATCGACTCATATACAAATGTTGGCAGACTCTTTCATAAAGTCACATACCGGAGCCATAAAGGTAGCGACAAGGAAATCAGACCTTTTCAAAGTAAGATAGAGGGATAATGAAATGTTAAGGGAGTTTGTATCCCGATTTCAAATGGAATGCATGGAGTTGCCACCAGTCATAATTGATTATGTCCTTCAAGCTTTCACTCAGGTATTGAATGAACGAAGTTCGATAGCATCACGTTAGCTAAAGCAAAATCTGATCGAATTTCTAGTTGTAACTTGAGCAGATATACACAAGCGACCAATCGAAGATGACCAATCAGGAGCTCCTTCCGCTCAGTGCACCCAAGTAGGTCAGCCACCAAAAATCATAGGGACATCGATAGAGAGCCAAGATCGAATAAAGACCGATATCAACCTTACACCTCAGATCGTAGGAACAGTGGTCCGGGACGTAATCACACCTGAAACGATCGGAGAAGCAATCGTGGACAGAATTCTCAGGGACTCATGAGCAAAAATGGTTTTGACAAGTACAACAACCCTATAGAGGCACCTCAATTATCGGAGTATAATTTTAGTGTCGATGCATCAGCTATTGTATTAGCACTTGGAAGAATGAAAGACAACAGATGGCCTAGGCCCATACAGACCAATACTTCCCAAAGGAAACCCAATCTAATGTGTAAATATTACGGCACTCATGGTCACAGGACTAAGGATTGCAGGCAATTGAGAGAGGAGGTAGCCTATTTTCAGTGAGGGCCACCTTCGAGAATTCCTAAGTGATCAAGCCAAGAATCATTTTAGGGAAAGGGACGCCAACAAGAAAATTGAACAAGAAGAGCCATAGCATGTAATTCATATGATCATCGAAGAGGTCAATATTCCACAAGGGCCCATGTTCAAACATACTAAGGTATCAATTACTAAGGAAAAATGGACCCGAGACTATGTGCCTGAAGGCACCGTATCATTCGATGGCGAGGAAGCGGAAGGAATCTCTCAGCCTCACAATGATGTTTTGGTAATCTCTATCTTATTAAATAAAGTTCAAGTTAAGCGTATTTTAGTGGATCTAGGTACCTTAGCAAATATCATCCGATCGAGGGTCGTGGAGAAACTCGCCCTACAAGATCAGATCGTGCTCGCAGCTCGGGTCTTGAACGGTTTCAATATGGCAGTGAAACAACTAAATGAGAGATTATCCTACCGGTAAACATGGCAGGAACTATCCAAGACACCAAGTTTCCCATGATCTAGGGAAACATGATGTACAACGCCCTACTCGGGATGCCTTGGATCCACAACATGAGGGCAGTCCCTTCGGCTCTCCACCAAATAATGAAATGTCCGACGTCAGACGGGGTAAAAATAGCGTACGAGGAGCAACATGCTGCAAAGAAAATGTTCGCGATCAATGAGGTAATACTAATTTTGGCACTATCAACATCGGAAGGATCGTGCAGTATAAGTAAATAGGAAGCAAAATAGCAATCACCGCCACCAGCCTCAACTGAATCGAAGAAACAGGAAATGAAATAGGAAGAGGAAGATTTTTTCACCCCTTGAACTTTTGTTGTCCCCGAAGATTCTGACGCCACCAAATCAATGGTCTAGGAGCTAGAACATGTTATATTGATCGAGCACCTGCCCGAGCTAAAGGTATACCTGGGAACTACATTAACCCCCGACTGAGGAAAAAGTTTATTCATTTTCTTATTGATATCATAGATTGTTTGGCTTGGTCCCACTTAGACATGACAGGGATCCCACCAGAAATAACAACACATTGGTAAAGCATGGACCTAAAGTTCAGACTAGTGAAACAGAAGAGAAGGCCCTAGTGCGAGGTAAAGAATGAATTCATAAAGGATGAGGTAACTAAACTTCTCAAAATAGGATCCATTCGGGAAGTAAAGTACCCCGAATGGTTAGCTAATGTAGTCGTAGTTTCCAAAAAAGGGAATAAACTTAGAATGTATGTAGATTATAAATATTTAAACAAGGCATGTACAGAAGATTCTTTTCCACTACCTAACATCGATCAGATGATCGACGCCACGGCCAGCCACGAGATCCTTAGTTTTCTCAATGCATATTCCGGGTACAATGAAATCCAAATGAACCCAGAAGACCAAAAAAAGACTTCATTCATCACCAAGTATGGAACATATTGTTGTAATGTAATGGCCATCGGGCTAAAAGACACAGGAGATATCTACCAATACCTAGTGAATAAAATGTTAAAAGAATAGATAGTTAAATCAATGGAAGTATATATTGATGACATGCTAGTTAAGTCCCTAAGGGTAGAGGACCATTTGGCACATTTGCAGGCAACATTCAAGATAATGAGAAAACACAACATGAAGCTCAACCCCGAAAAATGCATTTTCAGGGTCGGTTCGAGCAAGTTCCTTTGCTTTGTGGTTTCAAATCGGGGAATCACAATCAACCCCGATAAAATCAAGGCTATCGACGACATCACAATCATGGGCAACGCTAAAGCCGTGCAAATGCTGACGGGGCGGATAGCTGCCTTAGGCTGATTCATATCGAGATCATTAGATCGGAGTCATAGATTCTTCTCTCTACTCAAAAAGAAGAACGATTTCTCCTGGACCCCAAAATGCCAACAGGTGTTGGAAGAATTGAAGTTATACCTCTCAATCCCACCATTGCTTCATACTCCAAAGGTAGATGAAAAACTCTACTTATACTTTGCAGTCTCAGAAATCGCGGTAAGTGGTGTCCTGGTTCGAGAAGAGCAAGGTACGCAATTTCCTATTTATTATGTAAGTCGAACTCTAAGAGACGCGGAAACTAGATATCCACACTTAGAGAAATTAGCACTTGCATTAATAAGCACCTCTAGGATGCTAAAACCGTATTTTCAATGTCACCCCCATATGTGTACTAACCACTTACTCACTTTGTAATGTTTTGCATAAGCCCGAGCTATCGGGACGATTGGCCAAATGGACCGATGAACTCAGTGGGTATGATATCAAATATCAACCTCGAATGGCTATTAAGTCTCAAATTTTAGCAGACTTCGTGGCCAATTTCATGCCAACCCTCGTACTCGAAGTCGAGAAGGAACTCTTGTTAAAATTAAGTACATCTTCGGGGTGTGGAACCTTTTTAAAGATGATGCCTCGAATATGAAGGGGTTCGGGCAAGGCATCATTTTGAAACTGGCCACGGGCAACACTATTAGACAATCTGTCAAAACTTCTAAGCTGACTAACAATGAGGCTGAGTATGAGGCCATGATTGCAGGTCTTGAACTAGATAAAAGCTTAGGGGCGGAAGTAATCAAAGCTAAGAGGGACTCTATGCTGGTAGTAAACCAAGTAAACAAAACCTTCGAGGTTCGAGAGGATAGAATGCAAAGGTATTTGGACAAGCTACAACTGACTTTGCTCCATTTTAAAGAATGTATCTTTCAACACGTACCTCGCAAGCAGAACAACGAAGTTGATGCTCTAGCAAATTCGGGGGCGTCAATCGAGGATGAAGAGATAAGCTCGGGGAATGTTGTTCAACTCTCAAGATCAATGATCGAAGAAGGTCACACTAATATAAAATCCACAAGATTAACTTGGGATTGGAGGGATAAATATATCAAGTACTTGAAAACGGAAAGCTCCCATCGGACCCTAAAGAATCGAGGGTCCTACGGACAAAAGTTGCTCGATTCACATTGGCTGAAGATGGAACATTGTACAGGAGGAAATTCGATGGACCGTTAGCAGTGTGTTTGAGATCAGGGGATACCGACTATGTTCTATGAGAAATCTGCAAAGATACTTGTGAGAACCAGTTCGGTGTCGAATCATTAGTTCACAAAATCATCAGAGCAGGATACTATTGGGATAGTATGAAAAAAGACGCTAAAGAGTTTGTTCGAAAATGTGATAAATTCCAAAGGTATGGACCAATGATCCATCAGCCGAGGGAACAATCTCATTCAGTCCTATCCCCATGGCCATTCATGAAATGGGGGATGGATATTGTTGGCCCTTATGTCATCGGCTCCAGGTAGAGCTAAATTTATTTTGTTTATGACTGACTACTTTTCTAAATGGGTGGAAGCATAGGACTTTGAGAAAAGTCAGATAAAAAGAAGTTATACACTTCATATGTGATCACATCATATGCCAATTCGGGATACCTGCCGAAATTGTATGCGACGGTGGAAAGCAATTCATCGGTAGCAAGGTAATTAAGTTTCTCAAAGAACATAAAATAAAAAGGATCTTATCGCCACCGTATCATCCTAGTGGAAACGGACAAGCCGTGTCAACAAACAAAACTATCATTCAGAATCTAAAGAAAAGATTGAATGACGCCAAGGGAAAATGGAGAGAAATTCTACCTGAGGCCCTTTAGGCATATCGAACAACATTGAAGTCTAGTACGGGGGAAACCTCGTTCGTCTTGGTATATGACTCCAAAGCCTTGATTCCAAGCGAAGTCGGGGAGCCTAGTGCCAGATTTTGACATACAACGAAAGAATCAAATAACGAGGCTATGAATACTATCCTCGAACTATTGGATGAAAAACAAGAAGCTACACTCGTTTTAATGGCTAGGAAAAAACAAATAAATAAGAAATATTATAATAAAAGAACCAACCTTCGCTAATTCAGAATCGGGGACATAGTCCTAAGAAAAGTCACCATCAACACTCGAGACCCTAATGAAGGAGAACTCGGCCCAAATTGGGAAGGACCCTATCAGGTCCTCGATATCGTTGGGAAGGGATCTTACAAGCTTTGCACAATGGAGGTCGAACAATTGCCAAACAATTGGAATATTTCACTCCTCAAATGATATTATTGATAAGGTATGATTTTCCCCCTTTCCATTAGTATTTGACACTAACTTGTTGTAGGCATACAATCGAAGACGCTGAAGAAGCTCTTCGACATGAGGACCTTAGGTTTTAAAGCATGTGTTGCACTCTTTTTTCCTTAGATCAGTTTTTATCCCAAATGGATTTTTCCAGCAAGGTTTTTAATGAGGCAACAATTATATGTGCTACCTGGGGACAATTCAACTGTATCCGAGGCTTCTCTACATTCAACCTTGAATACTGGGGGAAATTACGCTAAGATGATTTATCTTCAAGGGGAAATACTTTATGTTAAAAAGGATCAATAGGGAAACTTTGTAATGGACCAAATGGTCGAACAAACCGTATCCATATAGATTAATCAAGCCCAACGGTGAAACATGTACGCATGTATAAATTATTCAAAGAAGCATTTGTCCTTATCAAATACCTTGTGTCTCAAAGAAAATTTTCTACTATACAAGTTCCATACTTATGATTTTGTGAAAAATATGCTCAAGGGACAAGTATAAATGCACCTCGAACAAATCGACCCCCCTTACTCCAGTACTGCCGTAAAAATTAACATGTTCGAATTATCTAAAGACCTCAAATAGGGACCTCTCAATTTATAGGCCAAGGCCATCATTCTCGAGGACTAATACTTCGAACAAGTTCAAAGTGTTGATAGGAAAGTAAGAACAAGAGTCACGTCCAAAGGCTACGGCCAAACTAACGCGGCTCGGAGTTGTCTGAACACTGCAATAAAAACAGGCCTTCGAATTCTTCAAAAATCGGTAAATAAAATGTACCCTCGGCAAAATAATCATAGGCTTCGATAGAATCAGCCCTCGAAAAACATTAAGAGGCATCGATTTATTCAAATACAAACTTGTACTAAGGCATAAAAAACAAAGGGGTTTTGATCAACACTACACCTTCAAAAACCCAATGGGTACTAAAAAAGAAAAAAATATGCTAAGGCACAAGAAAATTTTACTAAGACTTTGAGCCGAAAGAGGGAAACCATAGCCATCCTTTAGAGGCCGTATGACCTGATTCAAAGAGCCCAAAGTCCAACACACTTTGAGTTCGAAAACACGTTGTTGATTTATTCGAACTTGTCACGACCCAAACCGAAGGGCCACGATGGGCACTCGGTACCTTACTTAACTGATTACTAATATAACATATCTTTCTTATTCTACTATCATTGGTAAATGGACCAAAAAGGTCGTCATGAGATAATAAGAATAAAATATAAGGGAATACTATACATAGGATGACCCACCATGATATAGAAAATTATACATGTGAAAGACAGGGCTATAAGGCTTACATGATCATTTGTAAACTTAAAACATAAGCCGACAAGGCCATACAAGTATCTATATACCAGACATCTTGTACAAGCCTCTAAGAGTACACAAATATCATAAAGGTAAAGACAGGGCCCCGCCATACCAGTCAATAAATGTCCAAATCATACTGATCAAATAAGCAACTTCGGAGCAAGTAGAGTGCACCAACACTTTTTGCTGAGCTGAGCCTACTAGGAAAACTATCAACCTATCTTTCAGGACCCACGGGCATGAAACTCAGTGTCCCCGGTGAAAGGGACGTCAGTACAAATAATGTACTGAGCATGTAAGGAATGAACAGTAGTATATAAAAGACATGAAATAAATATGGAGTTAGTACTTAACCTGTAAGTCTGAGTAGCTCTGTAAATCATAAAACATTTATAATGTCATGTATGTGCATGTAAATGTCATATCATGCATAAGTATGTGTGTACATATCATCATCAAGCCTCTAAGGGCATCCCATCATATCATTTTGGCCTCTGTGGGCAAAATCATCAAAGTATACCAACTGATCAGGTGGGTGTGTATATAACGCCATAGCCTTTTCCCATACCTCATATACATATATTATACACGTATATAACACCATCTGCTCATGGGTCTATATAAAATATATTAATGCAATGCATAATTAAGTAAGTCAATAAGATCTATTAAAATGTCATGAGACCCATGAATAGACGATATGATAGTAGGACATATGAGAAATCAAGAACATAGGCAACCCTAGTACTTCTAAGAATAGAATCATTTGTGAAGCTTACGTGCTTGCTCGTTTCGTTATATCATATGGATCATGCCAAAAGGAAAGAAGGGATAACCTTAACATACATGTATGATATCTTCCTTATTACTCAACCAAGCTCGACACAACGTCTTGCATCTACAACAAGTGAAATGATATAGTCGTTAACATATAATGTCGTACCATCGTATTTGGCTAGTCGTATGGCTCAAGG
This sequence comes from Nicotiana glauca, assembly GCA_026770625.1. Lineage (NCBI taxonomy): Eukaryota > Viridiplantae > Streptophyta > Magnoliopsida > Solanales > Solanaceae > Nicotiana > Nicotiana glauca. The sequence goes on from MU703558.1 coordinate 85,131, forward strand.
AAAATTAGGCAGAACCTCCCCTATTTTTAATACATCCCAAAGACCACTAAGGGTCATCAATAGCCAAACAATAACAATGTAATCCAATATGAGTTTCTCCGATTATCTTAATAATTATATTGAGCGACAATCTCATTTTTACTCATAACAAGATATGAATTGAATCCAAATCTTATTTCTTAAATTACTTTACAATCTTCAGAACATCATACTTATATGTACCATATTATTTCTAGTTTAAAACATCCACAAAATGCTATCCAAAACCGCCCAATACGTCTAGCACCTTAATTTTTACCGTCAATCACTTGTTTTTCATCTCTTCTTCTTTAATCAACATAATTAACACCTAGAAAAGCTTAACAACAGCAACCATACCATTATAAAATTATTTCTCACAATTTCTAGCCACCACAAACCATATATTTAGCTACAAAACAGCCCAACCAAAGAGACAACCATATCTCATGTTCTTTCAAGTACTATCTTATGGTTTTTCACTCAAACAACACAACCAACACATATTAGCCTTAGGCACAATCAATAAGATATTATACATACCTTGGATAGAATCTAAAACTCGAAGCCCTACCTTGAGTTAGCTCAAAATAGGCCTCAATCGCACCACAAAATCATAGAAGCATTCTCTTGTAGTCTTAAACACCTTTTATGATGATTTGAGTTGATTTCCCTTTAGTTTGGTTCTTGGAATCTTGGACCAGCTCTTAGAGAGAATTGAGAGTATTTTGGTGTAAGTTTTCTATGTATAATGACGATATATACAAGGGATAAGATAACTTATAAGCCCACCGCCTCAATTCTCCAAGCTGGTGGGTAAGCTGCCAGCTTGGCAGCTTAAGATGTGCAACTTCGGACGCTTGTATCTATCTAATCTGATATCATATAGACAAACGGTTTGCAATGTTAGAAACTACAAACATAGGGATTTAATTCCATATAAAGATATCCATGTAACTCTCAATATATTGGGAGAAAAATGCATTGCAACTTGGCCTATAAAATTGTCAGTTTCTTCGAAGTGCGGCGACGTGACTTAGCGACCCTACTTTATAAATTCATATTTCTCTACCATGATATTTTATTAATAAATGATTTGGACCATTGGAAACTATGTTACAATACCTTTATTTTTTTTATATAATATGTCCCAAAAAGACATCATATAACACATAGAATGTATTGCTCAAAACGCTTCATTACAAGGCAAATTTTTAGTCGGTTTTTCCGCAACTTAAATCCGATTTTTCCCAAACTTTATATTTCATATCCAGACATCATATATATTCATATGATAACTTTAAACTACAATTCTCATATTCATCTTAACTTACTTAAGACTTCAATAACCTCCATTATCCTTGTAGAAGGATTTCGTCTTTTTCTTTTTAGTTTACATTAGATAATCCTGTAATGGCTATGACGTCTGGAGTATGGGGTATAAAAACATTAAATCAGTTTATATACTTTCAAAGAATATATTATTTTTGAGCTTACATCAATTGACTTACGGCATACTTTCACGTATAAAAACATGGGGTGTAACATCATTCCTCCCTTTGAAATATTCGTCCTCGAATGTTGACTGATGTGCTTATCAGTATCATACCCTATAGCTCTCGTAAATACTTTAATATTTTCCTTACCATCTAGGTAATTGTTCTGTGAATAAATTCAAAGACCAGGGCATTATCCCCTTAGGCCTCTTCTCACATCACGACTTGTGATCACAATTCTTCCAATCCCGTAACTTTGACTACCTTCTGTGATGCAGCATGTATGACCCTGTCCTTTTATGTGCGGATCTTCTCTCTCTCTTTTGTTTTATTCAAGTTTTTTCCAATCTCTTTGCATCACTTTGTGAACATATACAAAATTATGACAAGATATCCCTCGAAGCATATATAGGTGTACTGAAGTTCTTTGCTTGGTACTTTGTCGAACTTACAACTATTGCTATATTTTATTTCCTAGCCTTGGTTATTTATCCTTAGGGATTTAGTGCATCTAAGTAGGTCATACCGTATAACACTTACTTAGGTTTAGTATTACTGAGGTGTGCTACACAACTCGAGGTTACCCTCTCACTACTTATCCCATAACCTGATGGCGCAAGCCCGCCACATTAGGAACATATAATCAACCTCGATATTTGAGGACTTCATCTCATGTAATCTCAAATGGTGTCTTCTCCTTTTGGGGGGTTGTATCTCGGTATTGATCTAGCACATGATCTTCATACTGGAATTCCTTCACTTCAGTTACTAAAGAGGATGTTGCCATGTCCTGAATAGTAACTCCGGTACCACCTGAATCTAGTAATAGAATTCCAAGATTAGCTAGCTGATGAATCTCACAAGATATCTCACTCTTCTCTGGCTACCCATAGATGTACGGCTGAGAGCGTCGACTACTACATTCGCCTTCCCTAGATTGTATAAAATATCAACATCATAGTCTTTCACTAGCTCCAACCATCACCTCTAACATAATAAATTGTCACTAGGGCTAACGTCTCATTGGGGAACAATTGAAATGATTTTCCCGATCCACCTAGGTTGGATACTATACTTTAATAATCGTACTTCATATCATCCCAACGTGATTCATCTTATGGAGGTGTTCTAGTATCATGCCATCCATGAAATACCTTTTCTTTAAATCATTACTCAATTGAAGGCTCAAACATCATCCTCTTATTTATCACAATTACACCATTATTCTACTACCAGCGCAGCATTTCATCTCTTCTAATTTCCCCTATTCTTAGACTCCTCTGAGTTTATTCAGACTGTACCGAGCTTTCTATAGCTTATAGAAAATATAAGCTCTCTTGTTTTGATGGGCTTAATCTTAATGCCTTACTTATTCTCGTCACCTTCTCACTTACCTTTTCACACCTTTACTCTTATCTACCTAAAACCCTATCGCTATAAGATACTTTAGCGTGCGACCTACACATATCGATTCATACTACTCAAAACCTTTCTTTACTTGGTAGCATCATACATTTCCTTTCGTGCCTTTTCGGTTCTCTTTAAATGTAAGCAATAGCTTTTTTTGGTCGTTTTGCCACTTGTTGCATGAATACTTGGCTCATCATTGTGCCCTCATATGTTGGAATTCCATGCAACCCATATGGTCTTGAATATCAACTTTTGAATTATTTTTTTATCTTCTCGTTCATTATCCACCATAGGTGCCACTTTCTTATAAAGTGCATATAATGTTGTTGTGATATTGTTGTCACAATACCATTTTTTCTTTATGTCACTATGCTTAAGTTGAAGCTTATTTCCTCAACTAGTCTTAACTTTCCTCTCACACTGGCTCCTTATGTATCAAGTGTTCATTTACACTTATTTATCAATAACATCTTGTGCTTAAACCCTTAATACCTCTCCCCAGCATCGTGCTTGCATAATGTTCTGGAGTTGTATCATATCGGTAGGATCTGAATAGATGCAATCTCATTCCTTTCACCTTTTTACCGCATTCGTTTTTTACTATTCCATAGTTACAACTTAATCTTTAGAGTCTTTTCACATCTTCATGGACTCTTACTTACATTGCAGTATCCCTTCTGTTCCAAGGATAATTAAATTCCTTACTCACGAGGGTGACACCTAGTATAACTGGCATACTTAGTCCCTTAAGCTTAACTTTGCTTATAGTGCTCGCTTTAGGGAAGCATCTTCCCGAATGACCTTTAAAGATTATTCTTACGTTGTCCGTTCTATTATCGTCGGAATATAATCTCTAAAATTTTCTTGATGTCGACTATTATCAAATCATTCGGTCCCTAATTCATGTTCAACTCATATGATTCACTAGCCCATACTGATTTCTGTTATTCCGGGGGTCTAACTTTTCCTTCTGGTAATCAAGTTGGAATCATGAACTTATTTCTCGAAATGAGGATATGACTTTATGGCCTATATTCTTTTGTTGTCTCAAGGCTGTCTATCATTTTTTTATTTACCATTGTTATCCATGTATCACATCTTACTCATAATGGTTCAATAACTCCCTTCTTATATCCCTGCTACTATTTCTGTCTATCACTTTATTTTTAGAACTTTAGCAAGATTTTCTTTTGCTTTTAGCTCCCCTTGTTCCATCCACTGGCTCTTCGGGATGCCCAATATTCTTTATCTACTAAGGACGGGAGCCATACTAAGGTAATATTTATCCCTTCAAGGCTTCCAGTGCCTATCTTTGTAGTATTCATATCCAGCTGTACTATTTTAAAGTGCACCATCTAAGTATCTCACAAGGAGATCTTATTGGCACATTTGCAATATCCTTCGAAAATGTCAACTAACGCAAACAATCCACCCACCATTTTGGGTTACTCTAACCCCTACCGTATCCTGATATCCGTCTTTCTCTTATACTACTTCTGTTAGCCCCCATAGGGCATAACTGAGATGGGTGTGGCCAATTTTACATATCTCTGTTATTGTTGAAGGTAACTCAAAAGTCTTATATTCCTCTATCTGAATTGTGAATATTGATAATTTTCATTAACTGGGGGCCTCGTACGCTCCTTCACCTTGCTTCGTTTACTTGTTAAAACTTGTGTATGCCTTCCGAATCTCTCATTACTTTTCACCATATGGGTGGATAGATATTCTTACCTTAAGGTTCCTTGTCAAGAAGCTTACACATCTTAGTACACATATGTTCTGCTGAATACCTCATATTTATCCATCGTAAGCATGATGCAAAAAATCGAGTTCCTTTGACTCAACTCTTCCACAGTTATATCTCTTACCAACCATCTTTCTGGATATAGGAATTGTCGTACTATGAATAAGATAGAGTTTAAGAAATTGAGTTCTTACAATTGAGCTCTACCACACGATCTAGAGTAAGAAGAAAGAGTGACAATCCTATATATCCCGTAGCCTCCTACTTATAATTGTCGTGCACGACACACCCATAAGCAAGACTCTACTAGACAGGGCTTGTAGACTCCCTAGGGCAGAACTGCTCTGATACCACTTTTTTCACAACCCAAATCGAAGGGCCACGATAGGCATCCGGTACCTTACTCAACCGAGTACCAGCATAACATATCTTTCTTATCGTACTATCATTAGTAAATAGACCAAAAGGGTCGTCATAAGTTAATCAGAATAAAACATAAGGGAATACTAGACATAGGATGGCCTAACATAATATAGAAACTTACACATGTGACATACGGGCCTACAAGGTTGACACGATCATTTATAAATTCAAAACATAGGACGACAAGGCCATACAAGTATCTATATACCTGATATCTATCTACAAGCCTCTAAGAGTACATAAACAACATAAAGGTAGGGACAGGGACCCTCCATAGCAGTCAATACATTTCCAAATCATACTGACGAAATAGGCAACTGCAGAGCAAGTGGAGTGCATCAACACTTTTCGATGAGCTGAGCCTACTAGGCAGAAGTGTCAATCTTTTTTTCAGGACCTGCGGGCATGAAATGCAGTGTCCCGGGCAAAAGGGACGTCAGTACAAATAATGTACCGAACATGTATGGAATAAAAAGTAGTATATAAAAGACATGAAAGAAATATGGCATTAGTACTCAACCTGTAAGTCTAAGTAGCTCTATGAATCATAAAACATTTATAATGTCATGCATGTGCATGTAAATGTCATATCATGCATAAGTATATGTGTACATATCATCATCAAGCCTTTGAGGGTATCTATCATATCATCTCAGCCTCAGCGGGCAAAATCATCAACATATACCAACTGATACAGTGGTGGTGCGTATATAACGCCATAGCCTTTTTCCACTCCCCATATACATATATTATATGCGTATATAACACCATCTGGTCGTGGGACAATATATTGTATATGAATGCAATGTATAATGAAGTAAGTTAATAAGATCTCTCAAAATGTCATGAGACCCATGAACACACGATATGATAGTAGGACATATGGGAAATCAAGAACATAGGCAACCCTAGTACTTCTAAAAATAGAATCATTTGTGAAGCTTACGTGCTTGCTCATTTGCTTGTATCATACGGATCATGCCAAAAGGAAAGAAGGGATAGCCTTAACCTACCTGTATGATATCTTCCTTAGTACTCAACCAAGATCGACACAACGTCTTGTATCTACAACAAGTGAAATGATATTGTCGTTAACATATAATGTTGTACCATCATATTTGGCTAGTCATATAGCTTAAGGAAAATTGGCAGAACCTCCCCTATTTTTAATAAATCGCAAAGAACACTATGGTTCATCAACAGCCCAACAACAACAGTGTAATCCAATATGAGTTGCTTATTATCTTAATAATCATATTGAGCAGCAAGCTCGTTTTTACTCATAACAAGATATGAATTGAATCCAACTCTTTTTCATAAATTAGCTTACAACCTTCAGAACATCATACTTATATGTACCATATTATTTCTAGTTTAGAACATCCACAAAATGCCTTCCAAAACTGCCCCATACATCTAGCACCTTAATGTTTACCGTCAATCACTTATTTTTCATCTTTTCTTCTTCAATCAACTTAATTAACACCTAGAAAAGCTTAATAACAGCATCCACACCATTATCAAATTATTTCTCATAATTTCCAGCCACCACAAACCATATATTTAGCCACAAAACATCCCAACCAAAGAGACAACCATATCTCAAGTTCTTTCAAGTACTATCTTATGGTTTTTGACTCAAAAAATACAACCAACACAAGATTAACCTTAGGAACAATCAAGAAGATATTATACATACCTTGGACAGCATCTACAACTCAAAACCCTATCTCAACTTTGCTCACAATAGCATTCAATCACACCACAACATCATAGAAGCATTCTCTTGTAGTCTTTAACACCTTTGATGATGATTTGAGTTGATTTCCCTTTAGTTTGGTTATTGGGATCTTGGACCAGCTCTTAGAGAGCATTGAGAGTGTTTCGATATACGTTTTCTGTGTATAATGACGATATATGCAAGGGATAAGATAACTTATAAGCTCAACGCCTCAATTCTCCAAGCAGGTGGGTAAGTTGCCTGCTTGGCAGCTTGAGTAGTGCAACTTCGGACGCTTGTATCTCTCTAATATGATATCGTATTGAAAAACAGTTTGCAGCATTGGAAACTAGACACACAAAGATTTAATTCAATACAAATATGTCCATGTAACTCTCAATATATTGGGAGAAAACTGTGTCACAACCTTTCTTATAAAACTACCAGTTTCTCCGAATTGCGGCGACGTGACTTGGCGACCCTACTTTATAAATTCATATTTCTCTACCCCGATGTTGTATTAACAAATGGTTTGGAACATTGGAAACTAGGTTGAAAAAACTTCATTTTTGTATATTATATGTCCCAAAAGACTTCATATAATATGTAGAATGTATTTCTCAAAATGCTTCATTACAAGGCGAATCCTTAGTCGATTTTTTCGCAACTTAAATTCGATTTTTCCCAAACTTTATATTTCATATACAAACATCATATATAGTCATATGATGACTTTAAAATTATTTAAATTATGATTAACAAGTCTCATATTCATCTTAACTTACTTAAGACTTCTACAAACCTTTGTTATCCTTGTAAAAGGATTTTGTCTTTTTTTTGTTTGAGTTTACATTAGATAATCCTATAATGACAGTGACGTCTAAAGTACGGGGTGTAATAGCATTAAATCACTTTATATACTTTCAAAGAAGATATCACTTCTGAGCTTACATCAATTGACTTACGACATACTTTCACGTACAAAAACATGGGGTGTAACAGAACCTAAGGGTCCCACTATCCCGAATTCAAATGGAAACCTACTCGGCTACAGATCGAGGATCTTGTGTCATTCAAAACAAACCTAAGGGTCTTTTCGCTTCGAATTCAAGTTTCACTCAAATCCGAATATAAAAACAGTATTATTCTTGTGGTTTCAATCAAGTAATTTGAAACCAAAAGCTCGAACATATTGTTGAAGCATAAAAATATGCTAAAATTTTAAAAGGCACGAAACATGTTTGAAGACAATATTTGAGAAGGCATCCAAAAGAAAAATTGTGATAAAATATATACAAGGTACCGACAAGTGTCTTAGAAAAGAGAAAAAGAAAAAATAAAATATGGGCAAAAATATGTACAAGGGACGGACAAGTGTCTTAGAAAAGAGAAAAGGAAAATAAAATCCTAACTATGCCCGGGGCTAATTTCTCCCTCGGGGAGAGCTTCTCCTTTGGGCCCCTCATCGTTATTAGAGCTACCTTGTCTGCCTTTATCATCAGAAGGGACAAGCAACCTAGCATCGGCTTCAAGCACGTTAGCTTGAGCTATCTCTTTGGAGAGGTCGAAACCTCGAGTATGGATTTCCTCGAGGTTCTCCCTCTGAGATTTGCACTTGGCCAGATCATTACTTCACCGTGAATGATTGGTGGCCTCTCTCAACTAAGTTTTGGCAGCCTCGGCATCAGCGAAGTATATGGCTATGGACTTATCAGTTAAGACCTTTACCTTTTTTACCTCTGCCTTGGCCTCAGCAAGCTCAGCCTCGAGCTCTTCGATCCTTTTGGTTTGGGCTGATCTCTTCTCTTTAATACTCTGAAGTTGAGCTTAGAATAATGACAGCCACGCCAAGGTAGCCTTTTTCTCTGCAGCTAGGTGGTCCATGTTCTCTTTCCAACAATTGCAGCCAGATTTAACTTGATCGACTGCCCCTCAGAGCTGTTTGATTCTTTCAATATTTTGGTGCAACTGAGACATCGAGGTGTTAGCCTTCACTCTTGGGTCAAGAAAATATGTTCTCAAAAGGACATTTACCTACTCGTCCAATTCAGCCTCTTCCTTACAAGCCTGGGCTAGGTATGCTCTAATATCCCTGAGCTCTTCATTCTTCTGACCACAAAGGACCTTCAAAGAATTCCTCTCCTCCGACGCCCTCTGGAGCTCGACCTCACATTTGCTCAAATCGACCCGAGACTAGGTAAAATCCTATATGAGAAGAAAGATACAAGTTAGATTAAAGGGAGAAGAAGGAAAAGGAAATTGCAAAAAATGGGGATTAGTAATTACTCGAGATAAAAGGTGTTGGGCCTCTTCAAAGAAGGTAGACACATCATTGAGATAAGCGGCATCATCGACCCCGGTAAAATAATCTCGGAAGGGATCCTCTTCAATAGGGACTACACCTATGTTGGGGGTCTGTATAGCCCGAGCATCCCTTATGGCCCTCCTCTAAAAAGGTCAGTAGAGAAGGAGAGTGACCTACTGTCACAACCTCAAGTGAATTGCTCGGGACACCCTATTCAGCCCTAGAGGTCTCAAAACCGGCCCTCTCCGGTATGTTCGTTGATGGCCGAGGGATAACCTCAACCTCAGGCAATTTGGGGGCTTTTCCCGAATCTTTCTTCGAGGTCTCGACAATCACCTTCGTCTTGGAAGGCTTGGCGGCCTCGACCGGCTTCCTTGCTGGAACCACTAACGTCAAGTCCTCGCCCTCATCTTCTTCTTCTTCTTCTCCTAGTTGGTGGACCGACTCTATAGTCAGAGGGATGATATTTCTCCTACGTCTTCGAGCTAGAGCCTTTTTAGTTTGGGCGTCCTTGGACTTCGAGACCCTCTTCCTCTTGTTATCTTTTCCTGACTTCGAAATCGGGGACTCGGCCTCTTCCCTAGGCGGGGTCAGCCTCATTTCAATAACATCTCTGAGGCCTACATAAAAATGATTCAAGTATAAAGAAACATTTTAGAAAATGGAATCGAAAGCGTATAGGATAAGCTTACCATGATTTTTGTCCTCCCATCTACCCCTTTCCAAGTCACACCAGCAGCGCTTAGCATGGGAGGAGGTTGCAGCCAACTTCTGAACCCAGTCATTGAGGTCGGGGACCGCGTGAGGCATCCAGGCAACCGCTGCATAATAGATAAAAGTATTATATTAGTCAAAAAACAGAGTACGAAGACTAATAGGTAATACGTTACTTACGATCGGGGTTCCACTTCTTAGGGAATGATAGTTTTACCTCTGGGATGAGGTCACAGGTCCTTACCCGCACAAACCGGCTCATCCAACCCCGATCCTTGTCCTTATTGATGTTCGTAAACAAGGCCTTCGTCGTTCAGCGTTGGAGCTTGATCAACCCTAAAAAATTCGAGGTCGATATAACCGTATGAGGTAACTGAGAGTGAACTCCAGCCCGTCGGCCTTCCTGGAAAAAAAGCGGAGGATGATCACTATGCGCCAGAATGAGGGGTGAACCTGGCCAAGGGTGACCGGGTAAATCTTGCAAAAGTCAACAATAACTGGGTCGAGAGGACCCAATGTGAAGGGGTAAGTGTAAACACTTAGAAACCCTTCCACATATGTGGTAATTCTCTCTTCAGGAGCGGGGATTTGTACCACGACTTCGGCCCTCCAGTTACAATCTCTCTTCATAGCCTTGAGATGGCCCGTCACTATCGAGCAGATGTATCTTGACACGTGTTCACATCAACCAGGGATCGATGGAGGATTCTCGACTTTGAAGTCGGATTTTCAGACGCAAGGGCCGGGGACATATTCATGAGGGAGCAGTTCCATCGGCGTTTTATCACCGTTCAGCCGGGAAGAAAAGGAAGAAGTTTTCTCCTTTTGTGGGACGGTCTTGGAGGTTTTTGCCATTTATTCATATAGAATGAAGCGAAAATAGGTGAGATTTGTTGTTTTAGGTACTAACTAAGTTGACTCAATGGGTGGTGAAAGAGAAGAGATGGAGAGAGTAAGAAACTTAAAAAATTTGGAAGAAGTGAAAATAAAATTTTCATTCAACCAAAGAGCCTATATTTATAGATGTGCGACAACGGTTTGGTGGTGCAAGTGGACGACTGTCCACTGGCAAGCATTAATGGTTTGGATAACTGTACCGACAGGATGTTTCGTCACCTTAATCGCTTGTGTCACGGGGATGACATCATTATCAGGGTCTCCAGAAAATTGAGGCTCAAGTTATTTCTTATCGTTTCACTCTAAGAAACAAGGGGATTATCTGTATACGGTAGAAATCGGGGCTACCCAATTTTATTATTTGGTCGGGGTAGGAACGTCACGTCAAAGTGCTGGAACATTGAGTCGGGATCGAGGTAGACGTCGATTGCGACAAGAAAGTGACAGACTTCGAGTGACATCGGCGTACCTTGATAACGGAAAAGGCAAGATATCCGCGATTGGTCGAGGATCTTGGCGTGAATCTCGGAACTGATCAATCTATAGCGGTTAATTAGGTGTTAATATGATTTTTTACTATAATTAGAAGTGTACCTTATTTAGGACTCCTCTATTATATAAAGAGGGATCTCATTCATTTCTAATCATCATTGTTCACTGATAAGAATATATACACTCATTACTTTCCTGCTGTTTCACTTGCTTTTCATCATATTTGCTTTAACATTTACTATTCTTACGATGCCACCTCGAGACTACCCCAAGTTCAAGTCGAGACCTGGCCAGCATACTGATTTGATTTATTTTATTCTCTAATTTATTCATCAATTAGTATTGAACGAAATCATATATCATTAAAATCACAATATAAGTTTAATTAGTATCCGAATTTAAGGGTAAACAAATAAATATACAAGGACTGTGCAGCAACTGTTCCTGGGAACCCCCGAACTTGTTGGCGGCCTCTAGTTCCTCCACCGAGTACTTTGGTATACAAACAAATTACAATTTGGGATAAGTAATGTAACAACGTAACTAACACTGTATATAATTAAAATTCATTTTTAATATCCTTATTTTTCAGTGTGTCACTTAAGATGCTTTTTTTCATTTCTTCTTTTTTAACATGGTTATTAAGAAATAAGGTTAGTTAGGACAATTGCATTTCAGTTTTGACCTCGCAATATTTGAATTATTTTCCCTTGAAACGTAAAATGCTTCATTTGCTTCACTATAATTAACTAGGAGCGGAGTGAATTGCTAGTCCCAAGTTAATTAGTAATTACTAGCGTCGTTCTTCCTAGATTCTTTATATTGTAATACTCACCGTAAGAAAATTTATCTAATTTGAAGTCGTGCGTGTTTACCCAAAAAATGAGTAACAATTAAATTTGCACGTTGTTTAAAGGATACGCGTTTTAATTCAATATGAATAATAAAAAATAAGAATTAAAGCCAAAATAAACGATCGAACAAATCACAATGTAATGACCAAGCCTGATCTTAAATTGAATAGTGGAGCTCCTCCTTGACGGTACATGCTAAGTTGTGCTTGCAGAAAAGAACAAGTGAGTAATTTCTTGAACGATAGCTAAAAGATAAAAGTAAACTTTTATTGGATTGAATTGTATGTTACAGTGTGTCAAACTAAAGAAAAAGTTCCCCTTTATATAGCAGGAGAATTTTAATCCTAATACAAGTCTAAAAAGGTAAAAATATTATTTTTTTGGTAATTGTTGATCTATAACTAATACTGTACATGATTCGGGCCATAAAATTGGGCTAAGAACGAATATTATGGCCCCCTATCAGTCATGCATACCCGTTCACCGCATCTCCCGAGGTTCAGAAGCCCTTCTCGATCCGAGATACATTGCTTTACTGTGTACGATCTCAAATACGTAATTCATCCTTCCCGGGTCTCAACTCGAGGGGTTCCGGGTCTTTAGTTTAATCACGTCGAGCCGTGCTTCCCCTTCGTTCTCTCATGGAGAAATCGGGGAAAACTTTACCCTGATTTTACCCGTACATAGTGTGATTTTCTATAAATTGAAATGAGCTTAAGACGAACTCAACCGTAACAACTAAATCGTCTAATTTCTACAGGACTATCGTGTCATCTTAGAAATAATTACTAATATGTACTTGTCGAATAATAAGCGACAATAGCAACCTAAAGAATTAAGCAAACAACCAACTATAACAGATTAATGGCGCATACAGTAAAAATGATATACACTATTAGTATAATATAATTTTTTTAATACAGAATTAAATGGAGATAAGAGCAATATTATTTCAACTTATGTTAAGATTAGAACTTGAACTTGCATTGTAATTATTTAACTAATAGCTACATCGCTCGGATTGGCCATGGCTACTTTTGCAAATAGTTAGTTAGGTTATTAGTGTTAGAATTGAATATGGCTATTTCTGCAAGTAGTTAGTTATATTGTTAGTTGGTGTTAGAAAGTGGTAGAGTACAGCAGTAGGAACTTGTATATATGTGCACTAATTTTTCCTTTCTAAATTAATGAGAATGTTTTCTCTCATTCTAAAGTTCTCGAACCTTCTTCTTCTTTCTTTCTGTTCGAGCTTCATGGCATGCAGCCATGGCGGTTGAGCTCTAGCTCAAATCTTTTCTTCGATAATGTTCAATTTTGACATGGTATCAGAGCTTAGGCTTTATCTACTGAGGTAATTTGCCATCTCTTGTCTCGTCTTCTCTTCAATTCACAATTGAAGTCCTAGGTCTTCTTCGAAATCGTTAATCATTTTTTTTCTTTGTGAAATCCTGTTCGAAATTGCATTTTCGTTGTGATCTCATCTGATTGCAACAAGTCATAGTAACTTTAACTTTAAGTTTTTCAAAGTGTTCTCTGTTGAATTTTTATTTCCTGTCTTCGATTCACAGTTCAATCAATTAAGATCTGTAGTTTAAGCAATGGCTGAAGGTACTGTAAACAAAGACACTTTAGATGCTTTAAGGCCCCTGTACATGCATCCATCGGAGAGTGGAGTTTCTATGTTAGTACCTGTAGCTTTTGATGGCACAAGATATAGATACTAGAGGAGAGGTGTACTTAGAGCCCTCTCAGTGAAGAATAAGGTTGGCTTCATAACAGGGAAGTGTCAGAAATCAGTAATCCGACATATAACCTTTGATTAGTGGGAACAATGCGATGATATGTTGACTTCGTGGATTTTGAATTCCCTTTCAAAAGACTAGCGAGCAGTTTACAATATGTGAGTGATGCAAAGGAGTTATGGTAGGCATTAGAAGATAGGTATGATCAAACCAATGGTGCAAAACTGTATCAACTCTAGAAAGACATCAATGATCTGAGTCAAGAAACTCTTGATATAATAGGCTACTACAAAGATGAAAAGGTTGTGGGAAGAGTTAAACACATTGAATGCACATACACAGTGCAGCTGCCAATGTATCTGCGGAGCTAAGGCTAATATGCACAAGGCTGAGCAAGACAGAAGATTTATACAGTTTTTTATGAGGTTAAATGAGGTGTATACTGTCGTGAGAGAGAGTATAATGATGATGAACCCCCTCCCCAAGCATTGCACAGGCTTTTCTTATTCTCATAAAAGAAGAGAAGAAAAGAGATGTCAAACCACACAGTCAACAGTTGGTAATTGAATCTGCATTATTGAATGCTAATGGCCCAGGAAACAACAAGTTTAAAACAAACTACAATTAACGCATGAGCACTTCTAGGAACAACAACTATGGAAGAGGTTATATATGAAATAGACATAGGCCATTCTGTGATTTCTGCAAAAGACTAGAGTGCACTACGGATAAGTGTTATAAAATTCATCTTTATCCACAAAACTTGAAGTACAACAATGGTAATAGGGGAAGGAAAATGGCAGCAAATGTGTTTGACACAACTGGCAACGGAACAAATATGATAGATAAAGGGGGAGATCTTCAGGAGCAAGGTAGAACCATGCAACAATTGACCAAGAAACAGTATGGGCAACTGTTGAGCATATTGGAAAGCTTCAAAAATGGAAACAATGGAGACAACTCAGGAAACATCAACAAGATGGGTGGTGCTGTAAACTTTGCAGGTAGGTGTGACGACCCGACCCATCGTCTCATGTGTTACTGCTCCATTTTAACCATTTTATGCTTCTTCATGTTTTTTCATCGGTATGGGGTGTGTTAGATTTGATTTGGATTGGTTTTGGCAAGAAATGAGACACTTAGCCTCTTTAAGGAAGGCTTAAGTTGGAAAAGTCAACCGGACGTTGACTTATGAGTTATAAGGATCGGATGTGATTTCTGATGATTCGGTTAGCTTCGGGGGATTATTTGTGACTTAGGAGCGTGATCGAAAGTGATTTTGGAGGTCCGATGTAGAATTAGGCTTTAATTGGCGAAGTTAGTATTTTGGCAAATCCTAGTTGGTAGGTGAGATTTTGATCCGAGGGTCGGAATGGAATTTCGAGAGTTGTTGTATCTTCGTTAGGTGATTTTGGATATGTGTGTAAAATTTTAGATTATTCGGAGTATTTTGGTTGGATTTTTGATCGAATGTGTACTTCGAAAGTTTTGAAGAAACTTAGGCTTGAATCTGATGTGATTTAATGATTTTAGCATTGTTTGATGTATTTTGAGGATTGGAACAAGTTTGAATGGGGTTTTAGGATGTGTTGGTGTTTTTTGTTGAGGTCCCGGGGGCCTCGGGGTAAGTTCGGGTGGTTAAACGGGGAGTTTTTTTTAAAGTTTGTTGCAGGTTCATATTGTTGGTATCAGGTATTTTCGCTTCTGCGGAAATGTGCCGTAGAAGCGGTTCCGCAGAAGTGAGTTATAGGTCGCAAAAGCGGTCTGGGGCTGATTTGGGAAGTTCCACAGAAGCGGAAGTGGTTTCGCCTAAGAGAGTCCGCAGAAGCGGGCGTATGGTCGCAGAAGCAGTTGGCCTGGAGGTGAGGTTCCGCAGAAGCAGGAATCTGAGTCACAGAAGCGACCCCTGAGGTTTAATAAAATTTCGCTTAAGCGGATAAAACCGCAGAAGCGGTTACGCGGAAGTGGGCGTGGGGACAGTGATAACTGTGAATTGTACATGTTTTATACCATTCTTACCTAAGCTTTGTGCATAAATTGCTTTTGATTAGTCCTGAATTGCTTATAAGTTGCGTTTGATTGCAGGTTTGAGCGACTAGATGGTGAATATCACAAATCGGCTTAAAAAGGAGTGAAACCTGCCAAGCGCCAGAAGATGACTGAAACCTGAGAAAAAGAGACATGTTCGGACCTCACTGATTTGTCATGTGGACGCACATGAATGTTCAGAGAATAATCAAGTATCAGCCCAAGCTGCGCGGTCTGCACTGTTTTGTTGTGCGGCCGTGCAGAAAAGTTTAGAGAGGCATATCTTGAGGAAGTTCCACGTGGACCACAATCCATTTCTACGCGGTCCACAAAGAAGAGTGATCAGAGGCTACAAATTCTAAGGCAAAATTCCACTCGGCCGCACACCAAATCAGTGCGGTCCGCGTGGATACAAGATCAGAGAGCTAAAAATGGGACAGTTTGTACTGTGCGGCCGCAATCCATTTCTACGCGGTCCGCATTACTTGCCTTATGCGGCCGCACATATTTCTACGCGGTCCGCATGACCTTGCCTATGCGGCCGCGTGACATTTCTACGTTGTCTGCATCCTCAAGTCCAGAAGCCAGAATATGAAGACCATTTGCCCTATGCGGCCGCATGACATTTCTATGCGGTCCGCAACAGACCCTCAGGGGTATTTTTATTCGGTTTTTCCTGTGTAGTATAAATAGAATATTTTACTTTTTTAGGTCAAGTTTTGTAATCTATCTGAGCAGCTGAGCACGAGACAACTTGTATTAGCCTATTTTAGGCAATTTTCTCATACATTTAGCATGGATTCACGTGGATTAATATTGTAGTTAATGATTATGTCACTTTCTTTTAGTATTTCTTCCATTTCTACTACTTCCATGTCTAGCTAAACCCATTAGCTAGGGTTGTGGCTCAATCCTAGTGTGGGTAATTAATGGGTGTTCTTGCTTAATGTTTGGATGATTGTGGGTGTTTGTTATTTGGGTTAGTTGTATGTTTTCACATGGATTTGGTGGTTGCAAACACTAAGTCTAGCTTAGTGGGTCTTGACTCTACTTGAGAAAGAGAGTCTATGACCTCATAATTAACCCAACAAGGATTTGGGATGGACCCATGAGAATGGTAGTCCCAAGTAACGGGTTAAACCTCGAGAGAGTAATTACCCTACTTGAACCATTAGTTGCTTAGGCAAATTAGCCTACCCAATCGGTCTTGAGAGAGTCAATTGGGCAAAATCATTCTCTCTACCTAGAGGTGTGAGAGTGAGTGCTAAGTGCAACGGTTATCCATATATCCCATATTGTCATCCTTACATTAGAATTCTATACCCGTTAATTAGTCACCTAGGCGAGTGCTACGACCCTAGTGCTTCTCTCTTATTGCATACAACTAGCTTCATTATCTAGCATACTTTAGCTTACAATTGTAGTTGATAAATTTAGTTGATAAAAAAAAAAAGAAAAACCAAAAATGATAGAAGCAAAATTAGGAGCCAAAGCACCTTCCTAGACTTCACAAATACTCAACTCCCATAACTAGCTCCCTGAGGAAATTGATCCTGAAACCACTATCGGGTAAAAGTTATTAGCGCCCATTCTTCCCAAGGGTTGAGTCCGCACTGATCACTTTTTGGCGCCGTTGCCGGGGAGCTTACGGTGTTAACTATTTGTGTAGCTAGTTTTGTGTTTTGCTTCTCTTTCCTTCTTTTTACTAACATTATTTGTGTCGAACCAACAGGTACACATGGCTTTAAACGGGAATGTCCCTCTTGACAATGTGGTCGCGGGGGAGGAGGTTGATGAAGTTGAACAAGAGGAACTTCAGGTACCACAAATGCCACGGAGAGGTAGAAATGCTAATGCAAATCCTAATGATGCACTTCCAGACCCTCCTCCGCCTCCACCAAGAGTTGCTCCAAGGGTCCTTCCTAACCAAGGTTATGCAAGTGCCATAGTTCCTCCCCGAATCTGGGCGGGGAATTTTCAAATCACCAATGTTATGTTGACACTTCTCGAACAAAGAGGGTATTTTACGGGCGCCTCCGATCAAAATGCATACAAGCACTTGAAGGGGTTCGTAGATACTTGTTGGGGAAGTAAACAAACCAATGTTTCCGAAGATGCTTTGAGATTGAGGCTTTTCCCGTTCTCTCTTCGGGGTAAAGCGCTCGATTGGTTGGAGAGGTTACCGAATCATTCAATCACTACATGGGATGAATTGGCGAACAAGTTCATTGCCAAGTTCTTTTCTCCAAGTCATATGGCGGCGCTCCGTGATGAGATTTTGGCCTTCAAACAAGAACCAACGGAGCCTTTGCATGAAATATGGGAGAGGTTTAGAACTATGGTAAAGGAGTGTCCAAATAATGATATGACCGATGTGATGATCCAACAAACATTCTATAGAGGCATCAACACAACATACCAATGTATTGTGAACCAATTGGCGGGGGGAAATTTTATGAAGCTCTCGTACAATGAAGCATGTGAAGTGTTAGATGAAATGGCCGATACTTCTTCGGCATGGCAAAGTCGGGCGAATGTTCCTCAAGGTGATCCTAATGTTATACATTTGCATAAAGAGTTGCATGACCACGGTCAAGCCATTGCCGAACTTACAACAACAATGAACCAATTAGCAAAGGCGCAATTGCAACAAGTTCAAAACCCGCGCCAAGTCAATGCTATGGAAGGAGTAAATATGATGAAAAGAAGGCAAAGAGGGCAACAACAACAAGGGAATTGTGAAAATTATGATGATGGTAGTGGTTATTCAAATGAATGTTATGATGAGCAAAGTGAAGATTGTCAATATGTCAACAACTACCAAGGGAATAGAGGAAACCAAGGTAACCAACAATGGCGATCTCAAGGGAATTGGAATAATCAACAAGGAGGTGGCAATTGGAATAACAATAATCAATCACAAGGCGCCGGAAATTGGAATGGGAATAACCAAAACAACAATTGGGGGAATCAAGGCAACAATAGTGGTAATTGGAGTGGAAACAACAACAACAATTGGAACAATAACAATGGTCAAGGGGGATGGAACAACAATGGTGGCCAAGGAAATCGGGGGCAAGGCTTTCAAAGGCCCCCGATGTTTCAACAACCAAACAACCCGCCACCATATCAATCTCAAGGGTCGAGTTCTTCGGGCAATGAATTTGGGAGAATAGAGGTCATGTTTGAACAAATGATGAAGAGGACGCAAGACTCGGATGCACAATTGGCTTCACATAACACTTCCATTCGCAACTTGGAAGTGCAACTTGGACAAATTTCACAATCTTTAAATACTCGCCCAAAGGGTGCGCTACCTAGTGACACGGTAGTAAATCCTAAGGGTGGGCAAAACAACCATGTGATGGCGGTGACCATACGTAGTGGACGAGGCGGTGATGTGCATGCCTCAAGAGAGAATCAAGCCATAGTAGAGGAAGATGAGTTGCCCAATGTTGACATGCCTATGGGGGTTGATGATGTTGTGGAGACAAGTGCAAGAGATGAAGTGAGAATTGACATTCAAGAGATCGAGGAGGAGACTCAAGAGAACGTGAACCCGTCTAGGGAACATGTTATAGATATGCTCGAGCCGGAGGTGCCTAAAGCCAAGGCACCTTTGCCTAGGCCTCCTCCACCCTACCCTCAACTTTTGGCCAAACAAAAGAATGATAACCAATTTAAGAAATTCATTGAGATGATGAAGAGTTTGACTATCAATGTGCCTTTAGTGGAGGCACTTGAGCAAATGCCCGTGTATGCGAAATTCATGAAAGATTTGGTCACAAAGAAAAGATCAATGGAGTGTGAGACGATAAAAATGACCCATCAAGTGAGCGCAATTGTACACTCCATGGCTCCTAAGCTTGAGGACCCCGGTGCATTCACTATACCATGCACTATTGGAAGCGCCAACTTTGCGAAAGCCTTTTGTGACTTGGGGGCAAGCATCAAATTAATGTCATATTCAGTGTTCAAAACTTTGGGAATTGGGCAACCTCGCCCGACTTTAATAAGGCTCCAAATGGTGGATAAAACTATGAAGCGGCCTTTGGGTATAATCGACAACGTCCTTGTTCGAGTTGATAAGTTCATATTGCCAGCCGACTTCATGATTCTTGATTGTGAGGTGGACTTTGAAGTCCCAATTATTCTTGGAAGGCCTTTCCTAGCAACAGGGAAGGCTTTGGTTGATGTCGAGGCGGGAGAGTTGACCTTCCGAGTCGGTGATGAAAAGGTAGTGTTTCGTGTATGTAAATCTATGAGGCAACCAAATACTACCGAAGTTTGCTCATTTGTTGACATTGTCACGGCGGTGATAGTGGATGACACAAGCGCAATGATCAATGTTGAAGACCCACTTGAAGCGGTGCTTTTGAACATGGAGGCTAATGATGATGCCGGGAGAATTGAATGTGTAAATGCTTTGCATGGTATGGGCTCGTACTCTTATGAGCCTAGGAAGTTATCATTGGACCTCGAGAATCGTAAGACCCCTCCAACAAAGCCATCTATTGAGGAGCCGCCGGTGTTGGAGTTGAAACCACTTCCTCCTCACCTCAGGTATGAATACTTGGGTCCCAATTTCACTTTGCATGTTATTCTTTCGTCTTGCTTAACTAACTTGCAGGTGGACACCACTTTGGAGGTTTTACAAAAGCGCAAGCGGGCGATTGGATGGACGTTGGAGGATATTCGGGGCATAAGCCCCGCCTTTTGCATGCATAAGATATTTTGGAGGAAGATGCAAGGTCGTCGCTTGAACACCAAAGAAGATTAAATGAAGCTATGCAAGAGGTGGTCAAGAAGGAAGTTATCAAGTGGTTGGATGCCGGTGTAGTCTACCCAATATCGGATAGTTCATGGACCTCCCCAGTCCAATGTGTTCCAAAGAAGGGTGGTATCATGGTTGTCACAAATTCAAACAATGAATTGATTCTGACTCGCATGGTCACGGGTTGGAGAGTGTGCATGGATTATAGAAAACTCAACAAGGTCACTAGGAAGGATCATTTCCCTCTACCATTTTTGGACCAAATGCTTGATCGTTTAGCAGGTCGGGCCTATTATTGCTTCCTTGATGGATATTCGGGGTCTAACCAAATTCTCATTGCCCCGGAGGATCAGGAAAAGACAACATTTACTTGTCCATATGGCACATTCGCTTTCTC
>MU703563.1:10590-127731 GCA_026770625.1 Nicotiana glauca
AAGGTGTCCGTTTGGGTTTCAGGAAACCCGATGGACTTTGGTTTAGGCTGTCTTAATGAGTCATTATGCGGACAATATAACTGACTCGGCTAGGCTTGACCATGATGCATGCACAGTTTAATGGAATAAAGTTTCTACTTTTGAAGTGCTAGACAAGGTACCCTTGAGCGGACAACTCAAGTGGGAAAGACGCGGAACCGTCTACTACACTGTTGATCGACTGGTTTTACCGCAAATATGCCTTTGCCACATTTAGGGGGCTTATAATATCGGAAGGGCGCAACCACTCATTATAAGTGTTGCTATAGGATATGTTTTGGTACGAATGGAATATGATGCTGAGAGATGCAATTACAACAATGAAACAAATTACTTGTATTTTCACGTTCATGATATAAATGATTACAATGCTTGCTGCAAAATTACAACAGTATCGAAATAAAGCAATAAAGAAGGCAATTAAAGGAAAGTAAAGACATGAAGAGTCAAGTTAGTAATTGTGATGAAATAATCAAGGACAAGAAATAAATGCGATTAAGTAAGCAATAAAGACACAAAAGCAAGTAATGGTAAAAGCCTAAAAGAATCCCCAGCAGAGTCGCCATGCTGTCGACGCCCCCATTTTTCCTCGCGGGGAGAGAGAAATAGGGTTTACGACATTATGGGTGGAATGACTCCTTTATTCCCTTTTGGGGGAATTTGGTCTATGGAGTTTGAAGAGTCGCCACCTAATGATTATAGTGCATTAGGACACTTTTGGAGAAAAGAAGAAGGATTTGAAAGAAAACCAGTGTTTGGGTAAGGGCCTTGAGATTATCTCGAGGGGAAGGTGTTAGGCACCCCTCAAGATCCACTAGTGTGGTTCCCGGCCTTGCTTAGTTGTGACTTTAAGAAGAGTAGGAGTAGACGAGCAAAGTTAGAGCATAAGAAATACAAGCAAGTTGACAATTTTGAAAGAAGAATGGCACAAGTAAAAGAGAGTTTTAGTTTGCAGAAAATAGTTAAATAAAGGAAAAGTAAAGAAAGAGGGTCCTAGGTTTAACTATAATATAGATCATTTGGTGCAATACCCAGCAATCATTCTCACACGAGATATTAACGCACCGTCATCATCTCCATATTCTACCCTTCCCACCCCGTTAAGGTATTTAAGAGCGATTAGTCTCGTTTACTTATTACATGCTAGTACCCGTCCCAACCTATCAGTCCCGAGGTATTTGGACTTCTAATCCTAAAGGGGAGAAAGGGATGGGGACATATATGGAGTATAAAAGGACAAAATACTAAGGCTTCAATCAAAACAAATAACAAATAGTGGTATACAAATCAAGCACTCAAAGGCTCATAAAAACCCCCGTAGATCACAACAGCAATTAGTTTAGCATGACTTGCAAGTACTGATTTGGTATTTAAAATTAATGGTGGACATATTAGTTTAACACATAGAGTTGGACAACAAGTCCGCATTAGGCAACCCGGATCCAATTGTTAGAACTTAAGGTATTTAAAAATAAGTGATTCAGAAAACACTAATTTTAGACAAGAGCCTGTACAGAAGAGTTTTGAAATGGAAAAGTTGAAGATTGCAGAAGTTTAGAGATGGCTTGCAAGTTAGCCGAATTTTTTAAGTAAAAAGTATAGTAAAGTTTTAAAGAGGCGTTTCGAAAAGCATTGAAGTAAAAATGTAGGCAGAAAACTAAGGGGTTGGTTTGAGAATAAAGATGTAATTTTGGAATTTAAAGGACACCACAGATCTATAGAAATGTTGAAAGAGACGGACTTGGACAGGTTTCAAAAGCAAACAGGTTTGGACAAATTTTTTGCTGAAAGCGTTTGAGGCTAACTGACAAATTATCACTCATATTAGGCGGGTTTGAACTCCTATAGGCATGATATCTATATCTTGATTTTTAAAGACTCATTACTGTCATTGAACTGACGAGGGGATGAATATTCGATTTCCCTACAGTTTGCCTAGCGTTTTATGTGTCTCCTATAGACATGATCTTTATCGTGCTTACAATGCAAAGTCCTATAGACATTATTTCTAAATGGTATGCAATAGCAAAGTCCTATAGACATGATTCTAAATGGTATGCAATATTAAAGTCATATAGGCATGGTTTCTAAATGATTTGCAATATTAAAGTCCTATAGGCATGATGTCTAGATGATTTGGAATATTAAAGTCCTATAGACATGATTTTTAAATGGTATGCAATACTAAAGTCCTATAGGCATGGTTTCTTAATGGTATGCAATGTTAAAGTCCTATAGGCATGGTTTCTAAATGATATGCAATACTAAAGTCCTATAGGCATGGTTTCTAAATGATTGCAATATTAAAGTCCTATAAGCGTGATGTCTAGATGATTTGCAATATTAAAGTCCTATAGGCATGGCTTCTAAATGATTTGCAATATTAAAGTCCTATAGGCATGATGTCTAGATGATTTGCAATATTAAAGTCCTATAGGCATGATTTCTACCCATTGACTTATGCAAGTAATATAAACCCCTCCCACACCCTTTCACTAATATTCCCCAAATTCTTTTACAAGATCGTTACAGAACCAAAAGAAAGTAAACAAAATACATTACAGCCTACAGCTAGATCCGAGAAGCCTAATTCAATCTTAATATCCAATAACATGTGTTTCACCAGATCCAGATTCCAGATTCCAAGGCCTTCTCTTGGAGTGTTTCAAAGTTCCAAGGGCTTTCAGGAAGCCCAGGCAATGCTTACACCCTAAAGATTTAATGTGGTAACAGAGTAGTGCAATGTGTGGAATTACCAGCCCTTAGGCATCCAAGTTCACAGGGAACTCTAGGGTCCCTAAGCATGGCTTACCATAGGGGGCAGAACTTAAAGAACTAAGAATGAGTGTAGAGTGATAGGATTAGTGGAAACCAAAGCAAAGGATGGTCATACCCAGCCATGGGTAAGACTGGCACACCCCTGACCCTTTACTTGATTCAAGCAAATAAAGAGCAGACCTTTAGAAGTCAGACAGGGGTCTGGGTGGTGATCAGGGCACCACCANGGGGTTTAAAGGAATGGGATCACATGAAAGCATTCACATAAGAAGAGCATAATAGCACTTTAAAGATGCAGAAGCATGAAGAAAGGCTTAACAGACTAATGAATAGTCACATAATGCAAGACAACATGTAGTGAGAGGTTATGTAAAAGGGAGAAGTAAACACATAGTTTTGGGGAACAGTATTTAAATTATAGAAACATACCAGTTGTATGTTCCAAATAACAGAATAAATAGAGCAGTAAAACAGCCAGAAACCCTTCAGCAAACACTTGAGGAAAGCAAAAGAGATTCCAAAGTCTAGCCCTGGCTTTCAGTCGGCTAGTCAGAACAATAGCACAAGTAACTAGTAAAGAAGAGAGGGCTTTGAGTGTGTGTGTGTTTTTGAACTCAGTTGTTCGTTAGTCTAAAGAAAAGGAGTAGGGTATTTATAGTTTTAAAACAGGTGGTAAGTGAGGCAAAAATACAATTCAATACAAATCAGAATCAATTAGAAGAAGGGAACTCCTTTAATTAAGGAATTCGAATTTGAATAGGAGAGGCAAAGTTGTATTTAAGGAAATAAAATCAATAACACATGGTGCAATAAAGGGTAAATACATAGGAGAAGCTTTTAAAAATACACGGTTAGATAAATAAGGTAAGGGTAAAATAAATCAATCACATAGTAAATCAGGAATCAAAGATTCGAACTTAATAATGAATTAAGTCAGAAAACAGGTCCAAATCCAACAAGGGGACAATCAAATAAATTCATATAGAAATCAATCCCAAAAATTAGGGTTGTTTAGAGAGTAAAAGGTTTGACTATAAAGAGAGTGTAAACTCAAACCTGCGAGGCTAAAATTAAGAGAGTAGTCATGCAATCAAAGTAGAAGAACATAGCCGTGGATGAAATCAAAAGGTCTTGCAAGGCTTAGCAAGAATCAGAAACATGAGACGAGTTTAGAAGATTTAGGGTATTTCAAACATGCAACAAACAAAATACTCGTACACAAGCAGGTTTGAAGACCCCACAATCTAAGGTTTCTTCCACAAGTCAAAGGTAAAGACAAAAGCATAGAAAATCATGCAAGAACAAACTCAAGGAGTCCAAAGAACACAAACATTCATGGAAATCTAAGTAAAGAAAAAATATAGTAAAGAAATTACTCGAAAACCATAGGAGAAAAATGCGCAGAAACATAGTGAAAACACTTAGGAATTATAGCAAAGTAAAAATATAGTAAGAGATAGCAGTAGAACGAGTAAAAAATCACAGAAACCCTAAGTTTTAAGAAGATGAACAGTTTTGAAAACAAAAAATCAAAAAAGATGTGAAAAATACTTTAAAATCTTGAAAATAGAACGGATCTGAAGTAGATCTTAGAGAGAAACAAAGAAAACCTCGAGCGCTTAGGGTTTCAGAGAAAACCTTAGAAAATGAGAAAGGCCTGGAATGGGCTGGTCCCGAGTCGGAGATGGACTCACAGGGCTAGGACTCGCCGGAGATGAGCCGGAAAGGGCCATCGAACTTGAATCGGAAAGATTCTAAGCCTGAGTCTTCAAAGTCGGACTCTGAAACCTCGAGCAAAAAGAGCATAGAGGTATGTGGGGGTAGGTACAGGCTGCTTAGGGTCTGAGAAGCCATAGTCTCCGGTGAAACAAGGTTGGAGACCGGTGAAATAGGGCTAGGGTTTCAGAGAGGCTTGAGAGGATTTTGAGCGACGAAGGGGATCCTAGGGCGGCTGTTTGGTTAGAATGATTAGGGTTAGGGGGGTCGTTGGTTTAATTAAGGAAGGATAGACGGGGGCCGTTGATTAAAACAATCAACGGCCCTGATTTGATATAGGATCCATGCGGGTTAGAAATAGGGTCAAGGGTCGGGTAATTGGGTCGTATAATTGGGTTCAATTTGGGCTGGGATTTGGGTTTTATTTGGGCTATAATTGAGAGTAAAGGGGCTACAGTTTAAATAGCCAATTTTCCCCATTTTGAATTTATAAAAATAGTAAATGATGTTAAAAATCAAATTAAAAATAGTGATTTCATAAAAAATATGTAAGTATTAATTTAAAAGTATTGGGAATGATTTTGTGATTGAAAATGCCATTAAATCGAGAAATAGGCTAAAATTGCAATTTCATGCAATTTTAGTTTTAAAAATACCAGATGGACTTGTAAAATTATATAAAAATCATGTAAATTATATTTTTGCATAAATGTGAGAATAAAATAAATTATTCACCAAAATGACAAGTTTTGGGAATAATTATTGAATTTTATATTGCAAAATAGGCCATAAATTGGTTTTAAAAATCTTTAAAAATTTGGAAAAAATAACAAAACCTTTGAGGATGCTTGCATATGCATATACGTGTTATTTTGAAAGTATTTTGAGTATAAAAATACATAGAGAAAAATTGGGTATCAACAGTTCCTTCGCCACAATTATCCTGTTGTCAATTAAAGCTTGGATTTTATCCTTCAGAGAGCGGAATTCATCAATGGTATGCCTCTTCATACCACAATGGTATGCACAGGTTTTGTTTGGGTTGATCCATTGGGAAGGATTTTTTGAGTTATGGCAGGGATAGGGGTGACGTAACCAGCAGCTTTGAGCCTTTCATACAGCTGGTCGATTGGTTTGGAGATGGCAGTATATTGTTTCGGCGGTCTACGGTCGATGTTAGGTCATAGTTTAGGGAAGTTTTGGTGGGTGAGAGGTGATTGATAGTGAGAGGGCTGAACATTATAGGCTTGGTAGACGGGTGCGAGTTGGGAATATCTTGGTGAGGTAGGTTGATATGTGGGGGGTGAAGATGATTGGTAAGTAGGTGGTGGAGCTTGGTAAGAGGGCGAGGGTGCTTGGTAATTTGGGGTAGGTTGATATGTGAGAAGAGATATCGGGTAGGCTTGGTATTTTATTAGTGATTTTGTAATTTTCTTGGATGCGCTGCCAGATTGTAGAACCTTGTTGGTGGCATGCTATGCTTCAAAGTTAGTGACCATAACAGTTTTAATGCCTTCCTCGATCCTCTCCCCTAGCTTGATGATGTCGGAAAATTTTCGGCCTTCAATCAATATCAACCACTCATAATACAGTGTGTCTTGAGCCCAGACGAAAAACCTGTTCATTTGTTCTTCTTCTAAAGCTGGACTGACCTTAGCAGCTTCTGATCTCCAACGAGTAGCATACTTGTGGAATGTCTCCGTGGGTTTCTTCTTTAAGTTCTGGATGTAGAATACATCTGGCGCATTTTTCGTATTGAATCTGAACCTCTCCATGAAATCGGACGCCATACCTACCCAATTCGTCCACTTCTTGGGATCTTAACTAATGTACCAAGATAGCGCATCCCCTTTCAGACTTCTCATAAAGAGCTTCATGCGAATCTTTTCATCTCTTCCGACTCCTATCAGCTTATCGCAGTACGTCCTCAAATGGACTCTGGAATCCCATGTGCCATCAAACATTTTGAACTTGGGAGGTTTGTACCCCTCCGAAAGTTTGACATCTGGCTGAATGCAAAGGTCCTCATAATTCAGCCCCTCGATACCTTTGTTTGCTTCAATACCCTGGACTTGGCTAGTCAGCTTCTTGAGTTTTGTGGCCAGGTTCCTGATAAGAAAGTCTTTGTCATCAGACTCTGATGTGCTTGAAATAGGTTGAGTATATTGTGGTATGGTTTCCACATATATGCGGGTGTTGTGGGGATGATCATTTGTGCAGTTTAGTGGTTCAGGAATGAGTAGTGGGGTGTGATTTGAAGTGTGACATGTGTTGCAGTGTTGATGGATAGCAGGTTGTTTCTGTAGTTTCGAGATGTATTGTGGAGGTGTGGGATTTTGAGCATTGGGAAAGTTGACATCTGGTGTAATGAGGGAAAATGATAAGTTTGCCAAGTTCCAAACTTGGTCCAGTTCTTCCTGAAATTTCAATAACTTCTGTTCGAGTTGGGCGGCATTTTCTTTAGAAACCTGAATACCCTGAGGAACCTCTACCCTTTTGGTCAAGTTGTTCAAATCTTCCATTTTCCATCTGTTCTTGTTCCTGATAGGACTCGAAGGAGGACGAGGTGGAGGTCCCTTAGATCTTGTTGAGTAGGATGATGATGCCAGAGTGCACGAAGTAACCTTTTGGGGAAGGAAATAAAATAAAAGTAAAAACAAAACAAGGTAACAAGTTAGTAAGGGTTATGAGAAGAAAACGTTGCAATATTTAAACACATAGTGCAAGAATATAAATCATGTCCTAATTTGTATGCCTCGTTGTGCCCGAGGTAGGCCTAGCAACAAGTTGATTTGGAAAACTTATAATGCTAATGCCTCATTTTATTGATAAAAAATAAGACGAATCCCGAAATGACACTAAAATTGCAGAAAATAAAATGTCACTAATGGTCATTGGCCTTATTACATTAAAGCAAAGGAAAGACTCCTAACTACTTGGTCCCAGAGGGCCCTTCTTCAGGTTGAATGTTCTCGTTGATCAGATCCTTCAGTTCACGCAGATTCTCTAGTAAAAATGCCTTAGCCAGGCATTCTCCTTCGTTTCCCTCAGCGTTCTGGAAGTCAGTGACTCTCTTCCTCACTTTCCCTTCCAATTCCAACAGACTGTATTCTAGATATTCCAGATTTTTGCTAGCCTTGGTGACCCTCTCTTTCCATTCATAGATTTGGTCCCTTGATGGGAGATTCCTCCACCAGGTCAGCAAGAGTGAGGTTGTGCTAACCATATCAAATTTGGGGACCTCGTTACTCATATTCTGCAACACAAAAGGGTTAATACCATACCCCCACCAGACTCGACCATTAAATATCAATAATTGGCATAAGAAGCATTTAGTTCTCCAAATGAATACACAGAACGTGGTAATGTCCTTTTGGGTTCCCAGGAAACCCAGTGGACTTTGGGCAAAGCTATCTTAAAGAGTCATTATGCGGACAACATAACTGACTCGGCTAGGTTTGATAGTGATGCATACACAATTGAACAGAGTAATGTTTCTATGGGGTGTTAGACTGGTACCCTTGAGCGGACAACTCAAGAGGGAAAGGCACGGAACCGTCGACTGGTTTTACCGCAAATACGCCTTTGCCAAATTTAGAGGGTGATAATATCTTAAGGGCGCAACCACTCATTATAACTGTTGCTATGGTATATTGTTTGACACCAGTGGAATATGATGTGAAATATGCAATTACAAGAATGAAACAAGTTGTCACGTATTTGCACATTCATAAAGTAATGATTACAATAATTGCTCATAATTATAACAGTATTGAAGCAAATCGGTAAAAGAAAGCATTAAAGAAAAGAAAACAAAGAGCCAAGTCAGTTTTGTAGTAGAAAAGAGATAAAGACATTAAATAAAGGCAATAAAGTCACAAATAATATGAAATGGTAAAAGCCTAAATAATTCCCCAGCATAGTCGACATGCTGTCGACGCCCCCTTTTTCTAAAAAAAGGCAAAATCGGGTTCACGACATTTGGGGGGACAACTCGGTCCCTTTTGGCATTTCGGTTTTTGGAATTGAAGAGTCGCCACCTAATGATTAAAGTGCATTAGGACACTAAAAAGCGGTTTGAGTTTGAAGAACCAGAGTTTGGGTAAGGGCTAGAAATTATCTCGAGGGGAAGGTGTTAGGCACCCCTCAAGATCCACTAGTATGGTTCCCGGCCATGTTATATCGTGACTTCACATAATCAAGTAAACAATTAAGGTTTCGAATATATAACATTGCAAGTAAGTTGAAAACTTTTGAAGGTAAGTAGGGAGGGCAGAAATGTACAAAAAAAATGATTTGAATAGTTTTACAAGAAGAGATGAAAACAAACAAAGGGAGAGGGGTCCTAAGTTTATGATTAATATGGATCACATCAATGCAATATTCAGTAATCACTCCTCAGAAAATGGGCTACATGAGATATTAGCGCATCGGTTATCATCTCCATATTCTACCCTTCCTACCCCGTAAAGGTTAATAAATATGTGAGTTGGTCACGAATGCTTGTTGCGTGCTATTACCGTCCCGTCCTATAAGTCCTGGAGGGTATTTAGGACCACTATTCCTATGTGGTATGGACTAGGCTGAACCCTCAGGTTTAAAGGATAAAATGCTAAGCGACATACATAACAAATAGGATCGCACATAAAGGAACATACAAAGGCAAATAAAGGCTCACAGATCCCTCCACAAGTGAACACGTAATTAGCACATCTCAAACACATTCAACGTCTCAAACATAGGAGTTTTAGAAAAAGGAATAGGTAACAACAGTTGAGTTAGTGAAAGATAAATTAACCTGTTAAAGCGTGGTTTGAAAAATAAAGTAGTGATAGTAGCTTAACGAGGTGCGGGGCGAGTAAAATAGCACAATTCTGGGCAGAGAATGGTAACCCAGTAGTTTGAAAATATAAAAAATCAGAAACTCAATGAGAGTGAATAGATGCACCCTTTCAAAATTGCTTTCAGATAGTGCGGGATTTTTTAATAAAAATAGAGTGAGCTTCAGAGAGTCAAAGCGAGAATGGGAGCGGCAGAGTTCAGAATTAAAAGAGGCTGGTTAGTCTTAAACTGGTGACAACATGATTAATCGATTCTTATTAGGCCTAAAGTTTGCCTAGGCGTCCTATGCATTGTCTAATTATCTTAAAGAGTGAATATGTGTTGATTCCCAATTTTTTCCTATGTATTTTATATACCCAAAATACTTTCAAAATAACATATATATACATACATAAACATACCCAAGTGTTTTGGTATTTTCCCCAAAATTCTTAAGGATTTTCAAAACCAATTTATTTTTTATTTTAGCAATACAAATCCCATAATTATTTCCAAAATTATTATTTTTGGTAAATAATTTATTTTATTCTCATATTTACACCAAAATATAATTAATATAATTTGTACATTTTTTACAAATTTATTTGGTATGTTTAAAGCTAAATTGCATGTAATTGCAATTCTAGCCTATCTTGCGATTAATAGTGTTTTATGATTATAAAAACTATTTCCAGTATTTTTGAATTAATATTTATATAGTATTTGTTTGTTCAGTATTTTTAATTTGTTTTCAAAATCATTATTACTATTTGTTATAAAATAAAAGGGAAAATTGGCCATTTAACACTTAGCCTATTTCTATTTCAATAACAGCCTTTTCTCCCTTTCAATTGTAGCCTGAATTGGCCCAATTCTGCTATCCCCCCCCCCCCAAATTAAACTACCCCAATTCCTAAAACACCCAACCCATGACCCTTTCTCAAACCCGCCCGGTTCTCTTTTAAAATCCAAGTCGTTGATCATTTTGATCAACGACTAATATCCTTCCTTTCCTATTTTTAATCACCTAACCCCTCTAACCCTACCTCATTTGCATAGAGACGCCACCTCTAACTACCTTCGTCTCCCTCAAACGCTCTCTAGCCTCCCCCTAAAGCCTAATCACCTCCCGCCTTATCTCATCTCATTCCCACCAGAATCCATGGCATCTCCTGCCATAGATGGTCCTCTCCCAGATCCATCTCAGACTTGTAGATCTGTGATTTTCTGGCCATGCTCCGGCATATTCAAGCACTGGAAGCTTGATTCCTTACCTTTTCGACTCAGGATCTGATCTTGTTCTTCCAAGCCTTTCTCGCTTCTAGGGTTTCTCTGAAACCCTAAGCCATTCGAGGTTCTTTCACCGTTATTTGTTTAGATCTGTGCTATGTCTATATTCTTCTTGATGTTTTGAGTGTTTTCCCCAAAATTTCCTCCTCAAAATTATTTAATTTCAAATTAGGGTTTCTAAAATACTTTTGATTCTTGCTGTTCTTTTCTTTTAGATGTTTGTTTGAATTATGCTCGTATGCTTTCTTTCTCTATCACGCATGTATTGTTCTTCTCTTCTTTTAATTTGTGCTCACATGATTAATCTATGTTAAATTTTCCTCACTCTTCTACCATGTGTGTTTACTACTGAGTTTCTTGACTTTTGCTTATGTTCTTGTTAAGCGTGTTTCGTCTATTCTGGATTGGCCTTAGTTCTAAGTTTTCTAAAATATGTTCTTCACAACTTTTCTCTCTTTGATTGCTTCAAACCTGCTATCGTTATTTGTTTGATTCTCATGAGACTCCTTGAGTCTGTTCACTTGCCTTCTCGTTTCTGTGTTTGATTTAATTCGAAACCCTAGAATTTGGGGGTTTCTTTGACAAGTTGGATTAGGGTTCCACTTTGGAACCCTGAACCTGCAGGCTCACTATGAGTCTATGACTGAACTCGTATTCTTTGTTTTATGATCCTAAACACTTCAATGTTAGACTCATTGTTTGATTTGTCTGTTTTATATGTGAAGAAACTCCTCTTTCAAAAGGTTTTGATGACTACATGATTTCTTTTGGTTTCCTTTGATGGGGTTTTGACTGATTGCACTGATTTTCCTTCGATTGAACCTCCTCTACCTATTTCTGGCTGGGTTCATTCGAATTAAGCCTGTTGCTTTGATTTTATTAGATTGTCTGATTGATTCCCTTTCCTTTTCCTTTACAAACCAAGTACCGTTGAGTTCTTTCCTTAAATAAGCTTTATGTATTTTCTCTTTTTATGCTACTATAAAAGATTTTACTCAAATTTTCTTTCCTTATTTACATTCTCCCACTTGAAATTGAATCCCCTAACTTAAGGAAGAATATTTGAGACTACTTTTTAAGGTTTTCTTACCTTTCCAACTTGCTTCTATGCACTATAAAAGGGGTTACCCTTCATCAATATAGGAAAGTGAATTTTTTGACACGATCAACTTTTAATTTCTCACACAAACACTCTAGTTCTTGCTCTGAACTCACTCATACATAAAGCTTTCTCTGATTATGGCTTGTTTGCAAGAGTCCTGCTTTTCTTTGCTTACTTTTCTGCAACTGGTATGTTCTTATTTTTAATTCCTACCTCTCCCTCCATGTGTTTATTCTATAGTCCGTTCCTTGTTTGTTTTACTGTCTACATACTGTAACTTTCTGCAAGTTTACTTTCATTGTTCTGTTCTTATATGAATCCCAAACCCTAATCCCCTTTACTTTCATTTTACTCTTCCCTTTGTTTGCAATCATCACATGAAAGCTCTTTTTGTATGTTTATTTGTTCATATGCTAAGTCACAATTCTAGCATGGCCGGAAACCACACTAGTGGATCTTGAGGGGTGCCTAACACCTTTCCCTTGAGATAATTTCTAGCCCTTACCCGAACTCTGGTTTTCCAATTCAAAATCCTTGGTGTCCTAAGGCACATAATCATTAGGTGGCGACTCTTCAACTCCAAAAACCCAATTCCCAAACGGGAATAGAGTTGTCTTCCCGAATGTCGTAAACTCGATTTCGCTTTAGAAAAAGGGGGCTCGACAGCATGGCGACTCCGCTGGGGATGCTTTAGGCTTCTACCACTACATATTATATGTGACTTTACTGTTTTCTTTATTGCTTTGTTTAATACCTTTATTCGAAACTAACTTATCTTTTTGTTTCTTTTTCTTTAACGCTTTCATTTACTGCTTTCTTTAAAAACTCTTTTTCAGAGCAATTGTTGTGATCATTATGAACGTGAAAATACGTGACAATTTGTTTCATTCTTGTAATTGCATCTTCAACATCATATTCCACTTGTGCAAAACAAATACCATAGCAACGCTTGATGAGTTGTTGCGCTCTTCCAATATTATTACCCCCTAAATTTTGGCAAAGGCGTATTTGCGGTAAAACTAGTCGATCAGCGGTGCAGTCGATGGTTCCGTGCCTTTCCCTCTTGAGTTGTCCGCTCAAGAGTACCGGTCTAGCACCCCATAGAAACCTTACTCTATTTAACTGTTCATGCACCACTGTCAAATCTAGTCAAGTCAGTTATGTTGTCCACATAATGACTCTTTAAGATAGCCTTATCCAAAATCCACTGGGTTCCCCTAGAACCCAAACAAACAACACCATACTCTGTGCATTTATTTGGAGAACTAAATGTTGTTTATGCCAATTATTGATTTAAATAATCGAGTCCGGCGGGGGTAAGGGACTAACGCTTTGTTTTGCAGGAAATGAGGCAAGAAATCCCCAGATTCGGTATGGTAACCAATATCCACCCAAGGTTGCTAAGATGGTGGGAGGACCTTCATTCCAGTGACCGAACTCTTGTCTGCAAGTATTTGGGAAACTTACAATCTCTTCTGGAAATCCAACTGGACAACAGGATCATAGAGGCTGCGACCTTATTTTGGGACAGTGATAGGTTGGTATTTCGGTTTGGGGACTTCGAAATAACCCCTCTGCTCGAGGAAATAGGAGGATTAGACGGTATTCTTTGGGACACTCCAGGTTTGCTCATGCTGGAAAACTGCAAGGATAAGGGTTTCTTCAAAATGATAGGGTTGAAGAAAAATTTAGATTTGACTTGTTTGAAGGATTCCTGTGTTCCCTTCGACTACTTGTATGATAGGTACGGTCATAGAAAGTCCTACCGTACCTATCCAGACGAATTCACCCTCACATTATTTGGGCATATCCACAGGAGAGCATTCGTCTTCATGTCTGCTTCCTGGGAATGATAGTGTTTCCCATGAAGAAGGGTAGGATCCATACCAGACTAGCCAAGGTCGCCAAGACACTAATGGAGGGGTTTGAGGGGCAACCTTTCAGCATAGTGCCCATGATTGTTGCAGAAATCTACCGAGCTTTGGGAAATTGCCAACGAGGGGCCAATCATTTTGAGGGTTGTAATTTATTCAAAGGGTCGATACCGTCAAGAGCTTCCACGAAGGCCGTGGAATGATCATATAGCCTTTCACCATCCCAACAGAATGAACTATATGCCTGACATGTTAGCTCGACCGAGGGATGCTCGAGGATGGGAAGAATTGTTTGAAAACTTGAAAGAAGATAAGGTGCAATGGATGTTCGAATGGTTCCCCAATGGAGAGTTCATCATCCGCTCTCGTGACGCTCCATTCCTTATACTCATTGGTCTGAGTGGAACTCATCCCTATGTCCCACTCCGAGTCATGAGGCGGGCAGGAAGAAAGCAAGTTGTACCAAAGGTCGAGAAAATTAGTCATTTTAGGGCTGATTACCAAGGTGACGATAGCCCATACAAGTGTCAAGCTCAGCAAATGTGGAATAGCAAGATTATCTTGGAGAGGGACTCCATAGAATCCGACAGGTATCGTGCCGACTACACCTCACACTATCTAGGTTGGCTAAAAGAAGATCATGCTCGGTAAATACAACCCAGGTCTATTCGAGGTCACAGGTTCATCGATGAAAGGGCCGAGATACCGGTTAAGTACAATCAGTTACGCAAAAGGCTCAAGGAGTGCGAGAGTGAGCATCAGGAGATTCAAGAGGCCAATTAAAAGTTGATCGAGGAATGGAAAGATCTGGAATTTAGAGCCAACAAGCACTTAGGGCATTTAGAGCATGGGTTAGTAGAGCTGGAAGGGAAGTTCATCCAGAGGATCGAGAGTTGCCAAAACGCCGAGGGTAATGAAGGAGGACATTTGGCTAGGGCTTATTTGCTATTAGGATTGCATGAGCTGGTGACGCTATTCGATGGAGCCAAAGATGCCGAGTCTGGGGAAGGTCTTTCTGGGACCAAGTAGTTAGGAGTTTTCTTTCTTTTCCGCTCTGAAATGTAATAAGGCCAATGGCCATTAGTGATGTTTTTAATTTACACAATTTTAGTATCGGGATTCGTCTTAATTTTATCAATAAAATGAGGCATTTAGCCTTATAAGTTCTCCAAATGAGGCCTACCTCGGGCACAACGAGGCTCCCAAATTAGGACACGATTTATATTCTTGCACTATGTGTTTAAATACTGCAATGTTTTTCTCCTCAGAATTCGCACTAACTTATTACATTTTTGTTGTTTTTACTTTTATTTTTATTCCCCTCCCCAAAGGTTAGTTCGTGCATTCTGGCATCATCATCCTACTCTACAAGATCTAAGGGCCCTCCTCCTCCTCCTCCTCATCCTCCTCCAAGTCCTATCACAAGCAAGAACAAAGCAAAGATGGAGAACGTAAACAACATTAGAAATGATGACTCAGCTGAAAGAGTAGAGGTTCCTCAGGGTGTTCAGGTATACAGAGAGAGTGCCGCTCAGTTGAACAAAAGAACTAAAGTTTCAAGAAGAACTGGACCATGTTCGGAAATTGGCAATTTTGTCATCCTCCCTCACAACTACAGACATCAATTTTCCCAATACTCAACACCCCATACCTCTACAGAACATCCCAAAACTACAGAAATAGCCTGCTGCTCATTGCGACACTCACCTCAACAACACTCCAACTAATGATCATCCCCACCACACTCCCACATATGTGGAAACTATACCACAACACACTCAACCCATCACAAACACACCAGAGTCTGATGACAAAGACTCTTTCATCAAGAAGTTGGCAGCCGAGCTTAAGAAATTAACTAGCCGAGTCCAGGGCGTTGAAGGAAGCAAAGGCATTGAAGGGCTGAATTATGAGGATCTTTGCATTCAGCCAGATGTTGAACTCCCAGAAGGGTACAAACCTCCCAAGTTTGAAATGTTTGATGGGTCGGGGGATCCTAGAGTCCATTTGAGGACATACTGTGACAAGCTGGTCGGTGTGGGAAGAGATGAGAAGATTCACATAAAACTCTTTATGAGAAGCTTGAAAAGAGATGCGCTATCCTGGTACATCAGCCAAGATCCCAAAAAGTGGACGAGCTGGGTTGGAATGGCATCTGACTTCATGGACAGATTCAGGTTCAATACAGAGAACGCACCAGATATCTTCTACATCCAGAACCTGAAGAAGAAACCCACCGAGACATTTTGCGAGTATGCCGCTCGATGGAGATCCGAGGGTGCCAAGGTCAGGCCGGCCTTAGCAGAGGAAAAAATGAACCGGTTTTTCGTCCGAGCACAGGATCCACAATACTATGAGAGGCTGATATTGATAGAGGGTCAGAAGTTCTCCGATATTATCAAGCTAGGAGAAAAAATTGAAGAGGGCATTAAGAGCGAAATGGTCACCAACTTTGAGGCACTACAAGCTATTAACAAGGCCATACAATCTGGTGGCACATCAAAGAAAAAGGATGTGAGCATCGTGATGGTCGCACAAAGAACCAAGTTACCCATAAAATACCAAGAATACCCGGTACCCCCTCTCCCATACCAGCCTATTCCCAACTACCAAGCACATCCACCTTCTTACCAAATTCCATCACCCGCTTACCAACCATGTCTATACCAACCTACTTCACCAAAATATTTCCAATCTGCACCCATCTGCCAAGCCTATAATACTCACTACCAGTTACCTCCCACCCGCCAAAACTTTCCCAGGCCACGCCCTAACTTCGACCGTAGACCTCCCAAACAATACACCACCATTGCCTAACTGATCGACCGATTATATAAAAGACTCAAAGTAGCCGGTTACATCACCCCGATACCTGCCAAAACTCTAGATAATCACTCACGGTGGGTCATTCCAAATAAAACTTGTGCGTATCATTCTGGCATGAAATGGCATACCATTGATGAGTGCTGATCTCTGAAAGACAAAATCCAAGCTCTGATTGACAGCAAAATTATCGTGGCCAAGGAACCTGCTCCTAATGTTCGCAATAATCCTTTGCCTAATCATAAGAGTGGTGATATGCATATGATCGAAGTAGAAGATAATTGGGACCCCAAAGGGTCAATTAGATTAATTGACGAAGGTGACGAGCCCAAGAAACCAACCATCACATTGAATCTAATTGTAGTCCAGATCCAACCCTCTGGGGATGCTGAAGTAAACATGTCAGTGCCTCTCGAGTTTGAAGCACCGTCATCCAAAGGGACCACAAAGCCGATCAAGGTGGAATTGAGGTCTCCAAAAGTACCATTTGAAGTTGCTGTATTGTCACCCAAAATGAGAGTTCCCATTCCTGTAGCGATCTCAGCAGTAACGCCATTCCATACACAGGCCAACCTATTGGGATTACACCGCCGAGGCAAAGAGAAAGGGAAAGTCTA
Source organism: Nicotiana glauca (assembly GCA_026770625.1). Classification (NCBI taxonomy): domain Eukaryota; kingdom Viridiplantae; phylum Streptophyta; class Magnoliopsida; order Solanales; family Solanaceae; genus Nicotiana; species Nicotiana glauca. Next base: position 27,651 of record MU703563.1, read on the forward strand.
GGTTGGGAGAAGCAATTGCAGCGCATGGTATGACCAGGACTGGCAGAATCTATACTCCAAAGCAATTAGTCGAATCAAGTAAGCAGGCCTCTAGACAGCCTATTGAAACTGGACCTGATGATCTCTGGGAAAATATACAGGCAAAAGAATATTTAGTTGTTGACCAATTGAACAAAACACCAGCATAGATCTCTATTCTGGCTCTATTGCAAAGCTCCGAGACATACAAGAATGCCTTGATGAAAATACTAAGCGAGGCATACGTACCCAGTAATATAACTGGAGGCGAGATGGAAAACATGGTCGGGCAGGTATTGGAGAGTCATAAGATCACTTTCCACGAGGATGAGTTGCCCCCTGAAGGTTTAGGACACAATAAAGCGCTGCACATCACTGTGCAATATGAAGACTATTTCATCACCAGGACTTTGATTGACGGAGGATCCAACATCAACATTGGTCCATTGGTGACCCTCAGAACATTAGGAAAGAGCCTGAATGAAATTAAGGATAGGGCTATCAACATCAAAGCCTTTGATAGCTCCCAAAAGTCCACTATTGGGGAGATCAGTCTACGTTTACAAATGGGGCCAACTTGGTTCGACGTTGATTTTCAAGTGATAGACATCCCAGCATCCTACAACCTACTACTGGGATGACCTTGGATCCACGCCGCTAGAGCTGTATCATCCACCCTGCACCAGGCACTAAGGTTCGAGTGAAATTACCAAGAGGTGATCATTCATGGTGATGGGAGTAACCCCATATACAGTCATCAAACTATCCCAGCAATTAAAGGGAGAAGGAAGCTAGGAGGAGAAACTTACCACCACATTGAGCGAGTCAACTTCATGGATAAATATAAATGGTGGGATAACAAGATAGAAAGTATCTTGAATTGGAGCGGGTATGAACCTAGCAAAGGGCTCGGCAAGAAACTTCAGGGAATCACCAAGCCGATCAAGCTGAAGAAGTATGGAACCACTTTCGAGTTAGGATATAGATATATGTGGCAGGAGTTCAAGAACTGGTCGCCACCATGGCGCGACCCTTACTATCCGCTGGAGCACCCGATACCCAACCTGGAACAAACCTTCCAGCCGGCCGACATCATATATGGGTCAGAGGAGGATGAAGTATTAGCCTCAATGAATAAATTGTTCTTGGAAGATGACAACATGGACTTTCACGTCATTCTCAAGGAGGAAGGGGAGGAAGGCCCATCTATACAGACAGTAAACCGAGGAGAACTCCTCAATAATTGGTCTGTCGGGGTCACCAAGGCCCGGAGAGCTTCGGGGTAGCAAGGCTGAATAAAGCATTATGCATTGTTTTTTACTTTTTCATTAGCTGATTTTCTTTCAGTATTACCTCTAAAATTTTGAAAAGAGCCCCGATGTTCAAAACAATTTTCAATATTTATTAAAGCGTTTCAATTTCTTATTTAAATCTCGCTTTTATTATTTTTCTTTGTCATTTATTTTACTTTTACACAGCATTACTATTACTTATCTTGATGAACCGATGAATGTGACACGCGGCGAGATAACGTGACAAACGGACATAGATTCAGAAGAAGATGAAATACGAGAAGGGGTTATTAAAAAGATTGAGGATTTTGAGAATAGACCTAAGTCTAACTTGGACGAAACCGAGGTTGTCAACCTGGGGGATACAGAGAATGTCAAGGAATCACGCATCAGTGTTCACCTGTCGCCATCAGAAAAGAAAGAGTACACAGAGTTCTTAAAAGAGTATAAGGACATATTTGCTTGGTCGTATGATGATATGATAGGTCTCAGTACATCCATTGTAGCTCACAAATTGCCAACAGATCTGATAGGTCCGACGGTAAAGCAGAAGCTTAGAAAGTTCAAACTGGATATGAGTTTGAAAATCAAGGAAAAAGTCACCAAGCAAGTCAAAGCCAAGGTCCTCAGGGTAGTGTAATACCCGACATGGTTAGCTAACATTGTGCCAGTACCAAAGAAGGATGGGAAGGTCAGAATCTGTGTCGACTACCGGGACCTCAATCGGGCCAATCCGAAAGATGACTTCCCAATGCCAAACATACACATCCTGGTCGACAACTGCGCCAAGCACGACCTGCAGTCGTTTGTCTATTGTTTCACCGGATATCACCAGATATGGATGGACAAAGAGGACACGGAGAAAACGGATTTCATTACACCGTGGGGAATGTATTGTTACAAGATGATGTCGTTTGGATTAAAGAATACTGGGGCCACCTACATGAAGGCCATGACTACTATTTTCCATGACATGATACACAAAGAGATCAAGGTGTATGTAGATGATATCATAGTCAAATCCAAGAAAGCCACAGACCACATGGGAGATTTGAGGAAGTTCTTCCACAAATTAAAAAGGTATAACCTAAAATTGAATCTCGCCAAATGTGCTTTCGGGGTTCCTGCTGGAAAAATGCTTTTTTTTTCATCGTAAGTCGACGAGGAATAGAACTAGATCCATCAAAGGTTAAGGCCATTCAGGAATTACCACCGCCAAAGAACAAGAAAGAGGTCATGAGTTTCTTGGGAAGACTCAACTACATTAGTCGGTTCATAGCCCAGTCCACTGTCATTTGTGAACCAATCTTCAAGATATTAAAAAAGGACGCCTCCACTAAGTGGACTGATGATTGTCAAAAGGCTTTCAACAGAATCAAGGAATACCTGTCGACGCCACCAGTCCTGGTTTTGCCTGAACCAGGTAGACCGCTATTGCTCTACCTTGCAGTACTGGATGGAGCATTTGGCTGTGTTTTGGGACAACATGATGAAAACGGGAGAAAGGAGCAGGCCATCTACTATCTCAGCAAGAAGTTCACCCCGTACGAGGCCTGATATTCCCTGTTAGAATGCACCTGTTGTGCTCTGACTTGTGTAGCTCAGAAGTTGAGTCATTATTTCTGTGCCTACACTACTTATCTCATATCAAGGATAGATCCGCTGAAGTACATCTTTCAGAAGCCCATGCCCATGGGCAAGCTGGCCAAATGGAAAATATTGCTGAGTGAGTTTGATATTGTCTATGTGACTCAAAATGCAATCAAAGGACAGGCACTAGCCGATCATCTTACCGAAAATCCCGTGGGTGGAGAATACAAGCCTCTAAAGACGTATTTTCCTGGTGAAGAGGTCTCTTTCGTAGGTGAAAACATTGCAAAATCCTACGATAGCTGGAGAATGTTTTTTCACGGAGCGGCAAATTTTAAGGGAGTTGACATAGGAGCGGTCCTAGTATCAAAAATAGGTCAGCATCACCGGGTGTCCACCAAACTCAGGTTCCCGTGCACGAACAATATGTCCGAGTACAAAGCCTGTATCTTAGGGCTCAAACTGGCCATTGACTTAAACGTTCTTGAGTTACTAGTGATCGAGGACTCAGACTTGCTTATACATCAGGTCCGAGAGGAATGGGCAACCAAGAACCCCAAAATACTCCCATACTTGCACCATGTACAAGAGTTGAGGAAGAGGTTTACAAAGACAGAATTCTGGCATGTCCCCAGGGTTCAGAATGAGTTCGCCGACGTATTGGCCACTCTATCATCCATGATTCAACATCCAGATAAGAACTTTATTGATCCCATCCCAATAAAAATCCCGGATCAACCTGCTTACTGTGCTCGTGTCGAGGAAGAAGCAGATGGAAAACCATGGTTTCACGACAATAAGAAGTATCTGTCAACAGGAAAATATCCAGAACTTGTAAACACCACACAAAAGCGAACACTGCGAAGGTTATCCAATCACTTCTTTTACAGCGGGGGAGTCCTGTATGGGAGGACTCCCGATTTAGGACTATTGAGATGCGTCGATGCAAAGGAGGCATCCATGTTGTTGGAGGAAATTCACGCAGGGACTTGTGGTCCGCATATGAATGGTTTTGTCTTAGCCAAGAAAATACTCCGGGCTGGTTTTCTGGATGAATATGGAGACGGACTACATCCAGTATGTTCGGAAATGCCATCGCTGCCAGATCCATACGGACATGATAAAGGTACCCCCTAACAATCTTAATGCAATAAGCTCACCATGGTCGTTCGTTGCTTGGGGAATGGATGTCATCGGACTTATCAAGCCGGCCGCGTCAAACAGGCACAGGTTTGTTCTAGTGGAAATCGATTATTTCACCAAATAGGTTTAAGAAGCTTCATACAAGGCGGTAACCAAGAAGGTTGTGGCAGACTTTGTCCGGGACCATATAATTTGCCGCCTTGGCGTCCCAGAGTCAATCATCACTGATAATGGTTCCAATCTCAACAGTGATCTGATGAAAGCAATGTGTGAGACATTTAAGGTTAAGCACAAGAATTCTACAGCATACAGGGCCCAGATGAATGGAGCCGTAGAAGCAACCAATAAGAACACTAAGAAGGTACTGAGGAAAATGATAGAAAAACACAAGCAATGGCATGTGAAGCTAGCATTTGCTCTATTGGGATACCGTACCACCGTCCGCACATAGACTGCGGTGGCCCCTTATATGTTGGTTTATGATACTGAGGCAGTCATCACAGCCAAAGTAGAGATTCCTTCCCTGAGAATTATGCAAGAAGTAGAAAGTGAAGATGCATAATGGTTAAAAAGTCGTTACGAGCAATTAGCCCTTATAGACGGAAAGAGATTGAATGCAGTTTATCACGGTCAGCTTTATCAGAATAGAATGGCTAAAGCCTTCAACAAAAGAGTCAGGCCAAGGCAGTTCGCGCTAGGGCAGTTAGTACTAAAGAAGATTTTTCCGCGCTAAGACGAAGCCAATGGGAATTTCTCTCTTAACAAGCAGGGCCGTACATGGTTTACCCTGTTCTAACCGGGGGAACCCTCATACTCGCGAAAATGGATGGAGAAGTTTGGCCGAAGCCGATCAATTCAGATGCAGTAAAGCGATACTATGTGTAACCATTATGATTCCTTTATGATGTAATTTGAACTACACCTGACCTGATTCCCGTTTAAGAGGGTATACGTAGCCAGCCCTATGGGTTCGGTCACAATCGAATAAAATTTCCATCCCCCCCCCAATATTGTAAACTGGGGCAGAATGACTTTTGCCACTCATTGCACGCAGCCGTCAGAGGCACCAACCCAGTAAACTGGGGCAGAATTTTGAGGAGGACCCTCAAAATTCCGAAGCAAAAGAGGTTGCAACATCTTGAACCACGTCGCAGCCGTCAGTTCATCTAAAATTGCTTTCTATTATGTATTTACATCATATTTTTCTTTTAATTATATCACCAAACTATGCATGAATACTATCAGAATAGCTTTGTCAGCAGCGTTACCCCCAATGAAAGCAAGAGCCGAGTAGGACGAGGGCTGTCCACGGGAAGACGAACTAACCTTTCCCCTTGACAAAACACACAATTTTTCTTTGGATGCAGGCACCCAAGACATAAAATCATCAGATACGATTACTTGCTCATACTTTTTCAGGAATACAACTCTCAGGATCGTCGCCTATTTACAAGTACTATCCGCACATAATATCCCCAGCACGCCACAATAACAATCGACTATCAATCGTCACCACTCAGCTAAGAGATTTTGTTACTCTTCATCTTTATTTATTGCATTGCATAAGGCTACCTTTCTGCCTTCTGAGACTAAGCATTGTCTCCTGCATTTCCTGCATTGCATAAGGCTACCTTCTGCCTTCCGAGACTAAGCATTGTCTCCTGCATTTCCTACATTGCATAAGGCTACCTTTCTGCCTTCCGAGACTAAGCATTGTCTCCTGCATTTCCTGCATTGTATAAGTCTACCTTTCTGCATTTCGAGACTAAGCATTGTCTCCTGCATTTCCTGCATTGCATAAGGCTATATTTCTGCCTTCCAAGACTAAGCATTGTCTCCTACATTGCATAAGGCTACCTTTCTGCCTTCCGAGACTAAGCATTGTCTCCTGCATTTCCTGCATTGCATAAGGCTACCTTTATGCCTTCCGAGACTAAGCATTGTCTCCTGCATTTCCTGCATTGCATAAGGCTACCTTTCTGTCTTCCGAGACTAAGCACTATCTCCATCCTGCATGGCTGAAATATCGCCACCTCTATTTGCATCGGCTGAAATATCGCCAAACTTATTTGCATCGGCTGAAATATCACCAACCTTATTTGACTTTCGGTATCGGCTGAAAGATCATCAATTATATCTAAATCCCTATCACCAACTTTATTTAAATTTCTATCGACTGAAATATCACCACCTCTATATGCATCGGCTGAAATAACGCCAGCTTTATTTAAATTTACGTCGGCTGAAATATCACCATTTATATTTTTTACGTCGGCTGAAATATCGCCATTTATATTTTTACGTCGGCTGAAATATTGCCAGTTTTATTTAAATTCCTATCGGATGAAATATCGCCATTTACATTTTTACATCAGCTGAAATATCGCCATGCTTTATTTAAGTTTCCGTCGGCTGAAATATCGCCATTTACATTTTTGTCTGCTAAAATATCGCCATTTAAATTTCTGTCGACTGAAATATCGCCAACTTTATTTAAGTTTTGCCATTTATATTTTTCATGGGCTGAAATACCGCCAAATCTTGCATTTCATGTGCTGAAATACCGCCAAATAATCCAAGGGCGTCATTGTTCGTAGGCACCATCATCATAGCCCGAGAATACCATGTCATGGCTCGAGGATCCCGTTTTATATTCTGCACATCATCATTCAAAGGCATCATGGTTCGGAGGTACCATTATCATGGCCCGAGAACATCATTTCATAGCCTGCGAATCTTTATTTACGCTCTTCATAGCCCAGGACGTCATGTCCCGAGGACGTCATCCTGACCGTCCGAAGACAGCATTCATGGTCCAATGGGAACTTGCATCACATTAAATTTATGCCCAATATATGTTGCATTGCCTACTTATAGGTACACCGGCTAGCAAACGTCCGTCTCAGCAGGAGCAATCCCGCTCTGGTTCCCGTATCCTATCAGATTTCGAATACCTCTTCCAACTTAAACATCATGTCCGTCCTTTTCAAATCTCCACCGGCACATTCCGTCAATGGTTCTTGAACTACATATGGCCTGATTCCTGTAAGACCAGGAATATGTAGGAAGCTCAGAAACTAGAGCTCGGTCAAAATTTCTTTTCAGTCGCCGCTTCCGGTCAAAATTGGCCATGTTATCTTTACCTGACAACTCTTTCATCCTTCCCGAGTAAAGAGGGGCAACTATTTATACCCAATTTTTCCCTATGTATTTTATATATCCAAAATACTTTCAAAATAACATATATATTCATACATAAGCATACCCAAGTGCTTTGGCATTTTTCCCAAAATGTTTAAGGATTTTCAAAACCAATTTATTGTTTATTTTAGCAATACAATTCCCATAATTACTCCCAAAATTATCATTTTTGGTGAATAATTTATTTTATTCTCATATTTACACCAAAATATAATTAAGGTAATATTTTTGCATTTTTTACAAATTTATTTGGTATTTTTAAAGCTAAATTACATGTAATTACAATTATAGCCTATCTTGCGATTAATAGTGTTTTATGATTATTAAAACTATTTCCAGTATTTTTGAATTAATATTTATATAGTATTTGTTTGTTCAGTATTTTTAATTTATTTCTAAAATCATTATTACTGTTTGTTATAAAATAAAAAGGGGGAAATTGGTCATTTACCACTTAGCCTATTTCTATTTCAATAACAGCCTCTCCCTTTCACTTGTAGCCTTAATTGGCCCAATTCCGCCCCCCAAATTAAATGAACCCAATTCCTAAAATACCCAACCCATGACCCGTTCTCAAACCCGCCCGGTTCTCTTTTAAAATCCAAGCCGTTGATTATTTTGATCAACGGCTGATATCCTTCCTTTCCTTTTTTAATCACCTAACCCCTCTAACCCTACCTCATTTGCATAGAGATGCCGCCTCTAACTCCCTTCGTCTCCCTAAAATTCTCTCTAGCCTCCCCCTAATACCTAATCACCTCCCGCCTAATCACCTCCCGCCTTATCACACCTCATTCCCACCGGAATCCATCGCATCTCCTGCCATAGATGGTCCTCTCTCAGATCCATCTCAAACCTACAGATCTGTGATTTTCCGGCCACGCTTCGGCATATTCAAGCACTGGAAGCTTTATTCCTGACCTTTTCGACTTAGGATCTAATCTTGTTCTTCCAAGCCTTTCTCGCTTCTAGGGTTTCAGAGAAACCCTAAGCCATTCGAGGTTCTTTCACCGTTATTTGTTTAGATTTGTGCTATGTCTATGTTCTTCTTGATGTTTTGAGTGTTTTCCCCCAAATTTCCTCCTCAAAATTGTTTGATTTCAAATTAGGGTTTCTAAAAGACTTTTGATTCTTGTTGTTCTTTTCTTTTAGATGTTTGTCTGTATTATGCTCGCATGCTTTCTTTCTCTATCACGCATGTATTGTTATTCTTTTCTTTTATATGTGTGCTCACATGATTAATTTGTGTTAAATTTTCCTCACTCTTCTACCATGTGTGTTTACTACTGAGTTTCTTGACTTTTGCTTATGTTCTTGTTAAGCGTGTTTCGTCTATTCTAGATTGTCCTAAGTTTCGAGTATTCTAAATATGTTCTTCACAACTTTTCTCTCTTTGATTGCTTCAAACCTACTATTGTTATTTGTTTGATTCTCATGAGACTCATTGAGTCTGTTCACTTGCCTTCTCTTTTCTGTGTTTGATTCAATTCGAAACCCTAGAATTTGGGGGTTTCTTTGACAAGTTGTATTAGGGTTCCACTTTGGAACCCTGAACCTGCAGGCTCACTATGAGTCTATGACTGAACTTGGATTCTTTGTTTTATGATCCTAAACACTTCAACGTTAGACTCTTTGTTTGATTTGTTTGTTTTATATGTTAAGAAACTCCTCTTTCAAAAGGTTTTGACGACTACTTGATTGATTTTGGTTTCCTTTGATGGGGTTTTGACTGATTGCACTAATTTTCCTTCGATTGAACCTCCTCTACCTATTTCTGGCTGGGTTCATTCGAATTAAGCCAGTTGCCTTGATTTTATTAGATTGTCTGATTCATTCCCTTTCCTTTTCCTTTACAAACCAAGTACCGTTGAGTTCTTTCCTTAAATAAGCTTTATGTATTTTCTCTTTTTATGCTACTATAAAAGATTTTACTCAAATTTCCTTTCCTTATTTACATTCTCCTGTTTGAAATTGAATCCCCTAACTTAAGGGAGAATATTTGAGACTGATTTTTAAGGTTTTCTTACTTTTCCTACTTACTTCTCTGCACTATAAAAGGGGTTTCCCTTCATCACTCTAGGAAAGTGAATTTTTTGACACGATCAACTTTTAATTTCTCACACAAACACTCTAGTTCTTGCTCTGAACTCACTCATACATAACGCTTTCTCTGGTTGTGGCTTGTTTGCAAAAGTCCTGCTTTTCTTTGCTTACTTTTCTGCAACTAGTATGTTCTTATGTTTAATTCCTGCCTCTCCCTCCATGTGTTTATTCTATAGTCCGTTCCTTGTTTGTTTTACTATCTACATGCTGTAATTTTCTGCAAGTTTACTTTCTTTGTTCTATTCTTATATGAATCCCAAACCCTAATCCCCTTTATATGGCTGAGTTATGGTTCAAAAATATGGCAATACTTGATATTATTGTCCATGGAGATGAACTGGACCCTCTTGAGTCCTAAACTCTTTCAATTCCCATCCCCATTCCCCTTTATATGTATGATGAGTTTGAGACTTTGGTTTGGCAGTGTACTAATCACTGTCCAGACCATAGTCTGACCTTCAATAGGTCTTGCTCTTAATTGTTTGGCTGATAGTTTGGTCAGGGTTGTGCCAGTCTATCATATGGTTGGGCATGACTGTGAGCACGTGATTTTTGCCACGCTTAATTGACTCCTATAATTTCTTCATAATTAGAATTTTTCTTTTATTATTTAAATTTTAGGAATTAATTGCAAGATTTTGTTGTTTTGTTTGTATTTTTGTTTGTGCATTTTTATTAATAAAATTCAAAAATAAAAAATGGCATTTAGGTTCCAATTTTAGCATTTTTATTAGTGGGTCAATATTACAAAATATAAGAGAAAATAACCAAAAATAGTCCTTTTACAATTTTAAATTCTACACTTTATATTTTTGTTTAGTTTTATTTTAAATTAGGAATTATTTAATTTTTTGAAATTAATTAGTATAATTTTAGATTTTATTTGGGTCTTACATAATAAAATTAGAAAATACAAAAAAAAATATTATAATAATAAGTAAAATACACATTTGAATAAATAAGAGAAGGAAAACAAAAGAAATTAAATAACAAGGAACAGGAATTTGGGCTTTTACATTGAATTAATTCTGAGCCCAAATACACGCCCAACCCTTTGGCCCAAACCAACCCCAACCCAATCCATGATTCGGTCCAGAGACGGCCAAAACGACGTCGTTTTGATGTCAATGGATCTGGACCAATCATCTCCCCAATCCAACGGCCACAATTGATCCTTACATTTACATAAAAATGTCCAAAAATCAATCTTAACCCTAGAGACATAACCTCACCTCCTCGTACCATCGCCTCCCCTGCCAGCCACTGTGCTGCCACCTTCCTCCGTCGTCCGTCGCCGGCCGGAAATCGCTGGCGGCGGTGGCGATGCTCCAACGAACCCCAAAAATACACCCCTGAACCTCCTCTTCCCCCTCATCTCGAATCCCACCATATTTTCCCTCAGCTCCTCTTCCAGATCCTCGAATCTTCAAAGTTAGTGTCGCCGGCCCGTCGTGTCCGGCGGCGGTCACCCCAAATCACTCCAAAATAACACCAAGCTTCACCTCGTCCTCCTCATGCCTATGCCACCATTGATTTTCCTCAAACATCACTGGATCGACTCGAATATGCCTAACCCTAAGCGCCGCCACCACCATGCACGGCGGCGCCGCCACCCAAACCCTACCAGATTCATACCCCATACTCCCCTCCTTCTCCCTACCTAAATTCTCAAGTTATTTTCCCCAAATCCAGTTGATAATTTTCAGATTCCGGATCTAGGGTTCGAAAGTTCAACCTGTTTTGGGAGCTTCAAGTGTTCGATTGATTTTAAATTAATGTTTTATGTTTATTTCGGACAAAATAAACATATAACATTAATTGAAAATCAAATTCAAAGTCAGTCCAGTGGAAGGCTCATATCAGTTAGTTCTTTCTTTTCCTTTCTTCTTTGTTTAATTCCCTTCTTTTATTTTTATCCGCATATTTGTTGATTTCTAGCATAATTCCATTTTGAATTGGGTCAATTCTCTTCTAATTTTGGGTAACCCTTAGCTTAGGGCATTAGTCTGATTAGTGTTTGAAATTGTTAGTCTAATTAGTGTCTGAATTAACAGAATAGTTAGCTTTATCAGTGTTAGATTCCTCTTATTTTGATTCTGTTCTGATACCGTTCATAGATAACAGTAATTATTAGTCTGTAATTTGGTAGTCTGAGTATTAGTTTAATTCTTGTTTGGTTAATCTGTTTTGATAAGATTTTAATCGATCTTGTTTGAGTTTTTGTTCAGTTTTAATCTGTTATCAGTACTCTTTTATGATTATTATTAACTGGTTTCAATTAGTTCAGTTTAGCTAGTTCATGTTATTAGTACTACTTTAATTCACTGCTCAGTTTAATCAGTGGTTATAGTTAGCTAAATTTGACTATAGTTGATAGTTTTAACTAAGGTTAAAAGGGGTTGTTTGGGTTAGTAATTTCAGGTGGCAAGTAAGGGTAGTTTAGGCATCTAAAAGGGCAGTTTTGTTAAGAATAGTAATTTCAAAACCAAAATAAGAGTAGTATAGGTATTCTATAGGTAGAAGAACACCATAAAGCCTTCTAGAAGGGGGACTTAGTGTAAGTTTCTGCACTCTTAAAGCAGTAACTTGGAAAACAAGTCAAAATTGAAGGTCTAATGGATGAAATCTGAAATTAAAAGGGGGGAAATTGAGTAAAACACTTCAGAACATTTTGCCCCATTTCTTGCCTATAAAAGGCAATCCCAATGCTTTCATTTATAAGTTGACACACCCCTGGAAATTCCCAGAGTTTCCAGCCATCAAAAATTCCCTCTCAAATCTATCTTTCTCCAATTTTCAAATCAACATTTTGAAATTCAAAGCTGCAAAAAATCCAAAAACAGTAGAAAAACAGGAAAAACCAAAAACATTTTACTATTTCAAACATTTTCAAGTTCCTATTTGGTGTTGTTCAGTTTTGCTCTAATATCGAGTCTTAAAAGTATCTGGAGGTTCTTTGACGCTTCAATTCGAGCGAATTTGGCCCTATTAAGTGTGTTTCAGTTTGAGTTTAGCTTTACTAAGGATTCAGGAGTATTTCGAATTGGATTTTGAGCTTATGTGGGTTTATTCACGCTGGTTTTGGAGTGATTTGCTAAGTTTTCTGTTAGCTATTGAATATTCTGGACTTTAAACTTACTCCTGGGCTGTTAGTTATTGTACATTGCTGCTGATTGCTGCTGACCTATCATTCATTTGTTTCCATTTCGAATCCAGGTACCTTTTAGCTCCAAATGTATGTGAAGAATCAGATCAGGTTATGTGCACATCCCTGAAGTTCAATAATGAACCAATTATTACACATATATTTTGCTATATCTCATTTCACTCGTTCATTAGTAGTGTTGTTTGACCATAGTTTAGTCATGTTAATGAAACTTTTGGACTGTATAATTTGGATTGTTTTGAAGTTGATTTAGACTGGTACGAAGCTAGGAATCTGTTGTAGCCTAGTATAGTCTATTTGGTGATTTAATTAGATTGAATCCCATCTCTTGTTTGTGATCCAATAAGACTGAATCTATATAAGGTTAGGAATCAATTTATCACGCTTATTATGGTTTATAAATGACTATTGTGAAATTGCGATCTCAATTGTACATAGCCAGTTTAGATTCCAGGTTCTTGTTCAATAATAGCGGCTTCAACATGTTAAATGAATTTTCAAATTGATTATGGTTTCAGCATTAAGTTTTTAGCATGTTCAGTACGTTCATTTTTTCCGAAATTAGTGATGATCTCAGCCTCAAATTGACATTTCAAATCTATATAGTTAGAAGTTGACAATAATAATGAAGGGCCTAAATAATGAAACTAGTCTTTTAAGAGGCCCAAGCTCAATAAATGCTGAAATTCAGTCTATAGAAATCAATCTCCTATATAATTAAACCTTGGACCAGTCTCATAAACCCAATGCAGGCTTACCTTGTCCAAACTGCTATCGCTACGGACCTGGGCCAGATTTGTCAAAGCTCAAAAGCGCTGGGCACATAAAACCCATTAAAATTACCTTAGAAATATGGGGGATTAATTTGTAATATTAATTTAGGTTTTTGAGTTAGGTAGCAGGTTCAAATTAATTTAGGTTTTCGAGGATCCGGGTGCATTTTATGTGACGTGATCTAAAAACACGTTTTTAAACGATGTTCACTTTCGTAAAAACTTAACTAAAAGCGGTAAATAATCTTAAAATTGCACTATAGGTTGGGACATGTATAAAAATTAGTTTTTAGCCATTTATGATAATTTAACCGACCATGCTAGAATCACGGGATCCGGGGTGCCTAACACCTTCCTTCGGGTAAACAGAATTCCTTACATAAAATTTCTGGTTCGCAGACTCCAATTGGGAAGTCGACAATTTTCCTCAATCTGGGATTTAAATTAAAATGGTGACTTGGGACACCAAAAGCCAATCATATCCCAAGTGGCGACTCTAAAACTAAATAAATAATCCCATTTCGAATAATGTCACTTTAAATGGAAAAACTCCCTTAGACATTTATCCTTTCAGGGTAGGTGTGTAAAAAAGGAGGTGTGATAGCTCTGGCGATTCTGCTGAGGACACGAACCCAGAATTTCGATTCAGGGTTCAAGAATTCGAGCTTAGTATAATTGTTATATTTGGCTTTATCTGATTGTCCTACATGTTCCATGCTATATGTGCTAAATGTGTTACCCTTTGATATTTGGTGAATTGTATATATAAACTGTTACGAATCCCTTCCTCTCTCTGAGTCTTCTATATCATGGAGAAGGGTGCACTTCGTGTAGATTCTCTTCTGTTTAGAGTTTTTCCCAATTTAGAACGAGGTTTGGATAAGTTGCTAAGCCGGCAGAGCTTCTGTATCCCCGGTACGCTGTCTCCCCCTCGGCTCGAGTTGTCCGCTCGGGTAAGCCAGGTCTAGACCAATAAACCTAGGGTTTAAACCTAGGAGAACAAAAACTCATGCTGGATCCCTAGTAGGACGTTTGTTTGCATCATGTGCATTTGACTTAGTGGACTCAACACAGGGGTTGGGTCCGTCAAGGACATGTGACCTAAAATGAAAAAGACCATCCTGATGCATCTTACGTGCTACTTGCGCATTTATTTGCTCAGCTTTGCATGTTGACCGGCTTGTCTAAATGAGTGGAAATTGAGAAAAATAGCAGTGTTAGGATTAAGTGAGGGCGACCATTTGTTTTGAAAGAACCCAATGCCCAAATAGTACCGAAATACTGCCGGATTTTTAAAAAATAAAAAAAAAGAGAAAAATAAAAAGAAAAATAAAAAGAAAAATCGTTGTTCAGAATAGTTTTGATTTTGGTAAATCTGCCCGAACTACGCTGGTTTGATTCTCATCGGATGTGAGATACGTAGGCAACCCTCATCGGGTCCAACCACCCTTTTGCAAAAATAGCCAAAAATGCCAAAATTTTATTTTCTTGACAAAATAAGTCGGGTGATGCCATTCTTATTTAAAATAAGTCGAATTTCCCCAAAAGGATGCCGGAAGGCTGTTTTTGCAAGAACAGCCACCCTGAGTCATTTTTAAATGGTTTGTGGGTACAACCTTAAAATCTTCCTCCCAGAAGTGCTGAAAGGCCGTATCTGCAAAACCAAGTCCTTGTTTTTTTTCCTAAATAAAGAAAATTTTGGGAAAATAGCCACTTTTTCCCTTTTAGGCCAAAATAAATCATTAAAATATTCCTTAGATGTCTTTCTTTCATAAATAAAAAAATACAAATTTTGAAAAACATTTTCGTAAAAGTCCCTCTTCCGAAAATTAAGAGGCAATGTTCAAAATCCAAAAAAAAAATATTTTCGTGTTAGAAAAAGAGAAAATAAATGAAAATTCAAACAAAAAATGTTTCTTTTTACTTCTAAAATTCCCAAAGTTCGAATAAAAAGAAAATGAATTTTTAGAAGTCTTTCTTTCAAACAAACAAAAACAAAAATCAAAATCAAAAATAAAAAAAAAATATTTCCCTTTTCCTTTTAAAGCATTTCTTTCAAAATATCAAAAAAAAAAAAAGTTAGCTTATTTGCAAGAACTACGCTTGGTCTGATTCATGTGGGGCCATGATACGTAGGCAATCTACATAAGATTTGACCGTAATCCCGAGGAAAAAATAAAAAGAGAAATACGAGGGAAAAACAAGGGAAAGAAATACAAAAGGAAAATAAGGCATTGAAATAAAAACCATGTCCAAAGAAAAGAAAAAGAAGAAAATGAAAATAAAGAGAGATGAGGAAAAGAAAAATGAGAAAAAACAAAACAAAAAGAGAAAGAAAAAGAAAGAAAAGAAAATAGGAGAAAAGCCGGGATAAAGCATGCGACCGAAGCAAACATGTAGATATTCATTTAACTATATAGGTGCATCACACTCCAATGTGTAGTTACCTAGCTGTTACTTGCTTCATACTAACCATTGTTGCTGTCAATTCCAGCTAAGTATTTTAGAAACCGTGGTTGGTATGTGGTAAGCTGGCCTCGCATCGATACTTCACCAGATCCAAAGGAAATACAGATATGTCATCTGAAATGACTCTGCCTGCAATCCCCATACCCGAAGACAACCCCATCTCGGGGGTCCCAGCCTCTCAATCTCTTAGAGCTGAAGAAAATCGGATCCTGCGCCTGCGATTGATGGAAATGTGGGATGCTTGGAACAACGGAAAAGAACCCCCAAGCACTATTCCCGGATTCCCGGAGTTATTCCCTAGATCTAGAGGTGCTACCACTGTCCCTATCAGCCGCCCAAATATTCCTCTGGGGCAACCTACTATGACTGCTAACTTCTTCGGAACACCCTCTGAGGCTCACCCCCAGGTGGTCCCTTCTGGAATTGCTCCCAATATCTTTACAGCTCCACCAGCCTCCGCAACAACACAACCATCACTACCAAAGCATACTTTTGACCCCTCGGTCTTCACATTCTAGAATCCCGTCTTTCAGGCTGATCCTCCTCATTA
Organism: Nicotiana glauca; assembly: GCA_026770625.1. Classification (NCBI taxonomy): domain Eukaryota; kingdom Viridiplantae; phylum Streptophyta; class Magnoliopsida; order Solanales; family Solanaceae; genus Nicotiana; species Nicotiana glauca. Next base: position 43,956 of record MU703563.1, read on the forward strand.
TCCTCAGTACTCTTACCCTCAGCAACCATATGAGCTTACACCGGGGCAGGATAAAACCCCTAAAGCCCCAGAGCCGGACGAGATGGCAAAGAGAATGAGAAGCCTCGAGCAAAGCTTGCAAAATATGCAAGGCTTGAGCGGGCAGAAAAGCGTCTCCTATACAGACTTGTGTATGTTCCCACATGTACACTTGCCATCAGGATTCAAAACACTAAAATTTAAAAAGTATGATGGGCACGGCGACCCCATTGCTCACCTGAAGAAGTACTGCAATCAGTTACGGGGTGCCGGCGGTAAAGAAGAATTATTGATGGCATATTTTGGGGAAAGCCTAATTGGCATTGCTTCGGAGTGATATATGGATCAAGAATTCTCATGTTGGCATATATGGGATGATTGTGCCAGGGACTTTGTTCGACAGTTTCAGTACAACATAGATATTGCGCCGGACAGGAACTCCTTAGCGAATTTGAAAAAGAAGCTCTCAGAAAGTTTCAGGGAATACGCTATTAAGTGGCGTGAGCAAGCGTCGAGGGTGAAACCACCAATGGACGAAGTGGAAATGGTCAATGTATTTCTTCAGGCCCAGAAAGCGGACTATTTTCAGAATATGATGTCGGCCATGGGTAAGCCTTTTGCAGAGGCAATTAAAATCGATGAAATGGTGGAGAATGGACTCAAAACAGGCAGAATTTTGAGCCAATCAGCTATTAGAGCAACCTCCCAAGCTATCCAAGGCGGGTCTGGAGGAATGTCAAAGGGTAGGACGAGAGAGGAAACATCCATGGCGGCTTCGGGTACGAGAAGACATCGCGCTCCTAGACCCATGTTTTTAGAAAGAACCCCCCAGCACTATTACCCTCATCAAGAAACGTCCTATATTCCTCAACCGTATGCGGGCATGAATTCTCAACCTTTTGTACGACCGCAACAACATGCCAATAGAAACCAATCTACATTTCCAAGAAATCAGCCTCCCTACCGGAACCACTATAATCCTCGACCTCTGCAGAATAACTTCCATTCTCGGGAACCACCCAAGGGACGAAACTTTACCCCAATTGGTGAATCTTACTCTAGTCTATTCCCGAAACTTGTCCAAATGGGTCTACTGCAGCCGGTCCCTCAGAGCAGACAAAACCCGGAATCGCCTACCTACAGAGCTGGTGTCAGGTGTGCATACCATTCAGGGGCAGAAGGCCATCATACAAATGTCTGTTGGAATCTGAAACAAGCGGTGAAGAACTTAATAGAGCAAGGGAAAATTGTGTTGAAGGATGAGGATGTCCCAAGTGTGACTAATAATCCGCTGCCTGCTCACAATAACGGGCCAGTAATCGGGATGATTTGCTAAGATAGGGAGTTTGATCCAGCCTTAAAAGTTATAATTGCTATTGTTGATGCGAAAAGAAAGCCAAAGGTGGCCCCGAAGCAAGAGAAAGGGGAAGAGAAGAGCGAAATCACCAAGACAGAACCACAAAAGAAAGCTGATTTGAAAAAAAGAACACAAATGTACGGAACCAAGCAAGCCTATGTGGTGCGGGGGACAGTCAAACCACCTCGGCTAAGTGAGCCAATGGTTACTGGACGCGTACCACATAAGCCCAGGATGAGCCCTGATGCGGTACCATGGAGTTATCATCAGACAGTGGTAACATACGAGGGTAAAAAGATCTTGGGAGAGCTGCTAGACAATTCCCTTGTTGAGGTAAACAATGCCATCAGAAGGCGTTTCCCGCCTAAGGAGCATGTTAGGGCTGAGGAAGCAGAAGTGGAAAAAATGAAAAGGACCGATTATACGATGCCACATCTGTATGAGACCTATGTCAAGCCTAAGTATAGTGAAGAGGAAGACAATGAGGTTTTCACAGCTGAAGAAAGTGGAGCTATAAGACAACTGCTTTATGAAGCCAACATGGTTCAGTCGGGAAAGGGCACTAGCACCGCTGAGGTGTTATACATGGGACCAAGCGCCAAGCTCCAAAATTGGAAGGCTACGCCATTCTCGATCGGGCGGTAGTCCTGGTAGATTAGCCCTGCCACTTTTTATGCATCCCGAGTTATTTCATGGTGTAACTCGGATGTTTCTTTTAGTTTCTTGTCTTTAAATTCCCGAATGTGAACCCTGTTATCTTCAAGAATTCCAAAAAAAAATGAAATCAATATTTCATCGTTCATTTTCTTTCTGCTTTTGTTATTCTTCTTCTTCATATCTCTTTTCAATTATAATAATGCAGCTTTAAATAACATGACATGCTTGTGGACTTCATGCCCAAATCCCAAAACGCTGTCAAATTTTCAAAATAATGAATCAAGAGTCAAAATGCAAAGAAGATAACCTTGAGGAAATAAACAAAGAATTGGAACAGTTGAAGGAAAATTGGTTCGAGGTTTGTAAAAGTCCATACATTACAACAAAAGAGTGAGCTGCACTCAGGACACATCCGGCCAGTTGTACCAACAAAGAATGGCCCGTGCTTACAACAAGAAGGTGCGTCCTAGGAATTTTGAAATGGGACAACTCGTGTTAAGATACATTCTCCCTCATCACCAAGAAGAAAAAGGAAAATTCACTCCTAATTGGAAGAGTCCATACATCATTAGGAAAATATTGACGAGAGGAATATTGTATTTGGGAGATATCGAAGGAAATGATCCCAAAACATCAGTCAATGCCGATGCCGTAAAAAGGTACTATGTTTAGACATTCCATGGCGATGGTTTTTGTGTAATTGAGATGACGAAGGCTTTCCTTCCCGCTACCTCAAACACTATCAATCCTTCGTAAACCCGTTGAGATGGTTCCGTTTATTTGGCTACTCTTTCTGAAACCCGGAAGGAAAAGAAAAAGAAAAAGAAAAAGAAAAAAAAGAAAAAATAGAAAAAGAAAAGAAAGAAAAGAAAAACAAAACAAAACAAAAAACAAAAATAACAAAAACAAAAATTATTTCCCTGAACTACGTTTGACTTGATTCTGAAAGGATACGTAGGCAGCCTCTCCCTGAGGTTCAGTCACACTAAAACAAAAATCCCAATTTCCCCAAAAACTGATACTGGGGCAGATGATATGATGGTTCGGCTATGAATCCGCCGAAATGGTTCCAAAGTTTTAGTTCCGCCCAAAATCCTTCTTACCCCAAAGACCTTGTCCAAGTCCTTCCGATCAATTGGCAAAAGCAGGGAAGTAAAAAAACATCATTGTTGGAATCCGATGCAATTCAAATTGAGAGAAGTAAAATGAGAGAGTCTTATCGGTGAAAACCTTCGGGCACCATAAGGCGATGGTGAGTTGAGAAACTGAAAATGAGAGAGTCTGCTTAGTGAAAACTCGCAAAAGGCACTATCGGGCGACGGTGAGAAGATAAATGAGAGAGGTCGATTGGCGAAAACCCCCAAAGGGCTGTCGGCCGAAAAGAAGACATCTCACCACTAAAAGAGTCCTGGCAAGGTTCCCTGGTTTTGAAATACGGATCAATGGCTTTACAAGAAGTTGGAAAGTTTGTGTGGGTCAGGCGTCCAGTCCAAGAAGCATGTCGTGTTCATTTGAAGCCAGCATGTACACCCCAGATAAGTCCTTCTTTTCCCCCGAAATGGACGCTTCTCTTTAAACTCATACGCTTGCCTTCTGCATACTTCTCTTTGAATCCCTTTCGGTCTAACTCTGACTCCATAGCTATTACAAAGAAAAGGTGACAGGACCGGTTTCAGAGGGCTCCGCCTGGCAAGAAACAAAGAAAATTCCCAGCCTCAGCGAGTGCGTCAGGCCAATCCTGACTGACCATAGTGGTTGATGCTCTTAAAGCAAAGACATTGGAGTAGAAAGAAAATCAAAGGCAAGAGCATAATAAAGTGAAAATGCTAGAGTCCACATGGGCGAGTCATAATGAAATCCTAAGAGTTGAACCCGGTCGGTTTGAAGAGAGATTCACCCTCAAGGCCAATAGGCAGCAAAGTTCTCAACGGAAAAGGGGGATGATCAAGGCCACAAAATCAACCACCATTTCAAACTAATAAATTGTTCTTTTTTGAAAACAGGTTCCATTCAAAGCAACCATGCAAGAAGCAGGTGCAACCCAAAAAGAAATGAAATGCGCAAGCGCTGAAACAGCTTTGCAGCAGGAAAGCAACAAAAAAGGAAGTTTCCCAAAACTCTATCATGCGTGTTGCTAAATAAAAAGGAAAATGTAAAAAGAAGAAGAAAATAAAGAGAAAAAGAAGAAGAAGAAAATAAATGAAAATGAAAACCCCAAAAGAAAAACAAATCATAGTGGCGAGGAGACTTTTTCTTTCCAAATCCCGGCCAAAAAACCGACCCGGCCAAAAAACCTTGGAGCTTTTTCTTTCCAAATCCCGGCCAAAAAATCGAGGATCTCCCGGCCAAAAACCGTAGAGCTTTTTCTTTCCAAATCCCGTCCAAAAAACCGAGGATCTCCCGGCCAAAAAACCACGGCGCTTTTTCTTTCCAAATCCCGGCCAAAAAACCGAGGATCTCCCGGCCAAAAAACCGTGGAGCTTTTTCTTTCCAATCCCGGCCAAAAACCGAGGATCTCCCGGCCATAAAACTGTGGAGCGTTTATTTCCAAATCCCATCCAAAAAATCGAGGATCCCCCGGCCAAAAAATCGTGGAGCTTTTTCTTTCCAAATCCCGACCAAAAAATGAGGATCTCCCGGCCAAAAAACCGTGGAGAATTTTTTTTCTTTCCAAATTCCGGCCAAAAAATCGAGGATCTCCCGGCCAAAAAACCGTGGAGCTTTTTTCTTTCCAATCCCAGCCAAAAATCGAGGATCTCCCGGATATGTTTCACGACTAACTTACAAAAAATTTCCTAGTGAAAACTGGGGCAGAAAATTTCGTTCGCTTATTTGTTTTGGTATCTCAAGTAGGTCAACCTCAAGACACAAGGTGCGAGATGACCAATGGGATAAATCTCAATCTAGAATCAACAAAAGAAGAAAAGAACAAAAATAATTGAATTCAAATGTGAAGCAAGCAAGGGTGCGGATTGCTCAAAATCTTATTGAAGTCACAAGATCCACTGATCCTGTTTTGACCCAATGCTGCATGAAGAAGTAAACACCTACAACTTGCGAGCATCAAGATTCAGATCGAAGTCCACAGCAAAATCAGCTAAGACTCAAGATCAAGTTTCAAGAGAATTATAGATAGGAATCTTGTAACTCATAGTTGATAGGCATAGCTAGCTTAGCTTTGATTTTTCTTTTGGTGTAATAAGGAGGTCAGCAAGCAGTAGCAGCAGCAACAGCAGTGAAATCATAGCTCTTGGTAGTCCCAGCTACCGACCTTCCTGAACTACACTGACTTAATTCCTTTATAGCCAAGGATATGTAGGCAACCTCCGAAGCAGGGTTCGATCAGACGGTTTTCAAAATGCTTCTCATGGAGTGCTGAGCGGGCAAAAATCCTTCATGGTGCTCATTTATCTTTGCTCGAAAATCCTTCGTGTCTTCAAGCAAAGAGGGGCAGCTGTGAGCACGTGATTTTTGTCACGCTTAATTTACTCCTATAATTTCTTCAGAATTAGAATTTTTCTTTTATTATTTGAATTTTAGGAATTAATTGCATGATTTTATTGTTTTGTTTGCATTTTTATTTGTGCATTTTTATTAATAAAATTCAAAAATACAAAATAGCAGTTACATTCCAATTTTAGCATTTTTATTAGTGAGTCAATATTACAAAATGTAAGAGAAAATAACCAAAAATAGTCCTTTTACAATTTTAAATTCTACACTTTACATTTTTGTTTAGTTTTCTTTTAAATTAGGAATTATTTAATTTTTGGAAATTAATTAGTATAATTTTAGATTTTATTTGGGTCTTACATAATAAAATCAGAAAATATAAAAAAAATATAATAATAATAATAATAATAATAATAATAATAATAATAATAAGTAAAATACACATTTGAATAAATAAGAGACGGAAAACAAAAGAAATTAAATAACAAGGAAAAGGAATTTGGGCTGTTACATTGAAGTAATTCTGAGCCCAAATACACGCCCAACCCTTTGGCCCAAACCAACCCCAACCCAGTCCCTGATCCGTTCCAGAGACGCCCAAAACGACGTCGTTTTGATGTCAATGGATCTGAACCATTCATCTCCACAATCCAACGGCCACAATTGATCCTAACATTTACATAAAAATGTCCAAAAATCTGTCTTAACCCTAGAGACATAACCTCCCCTCCTCGTACCATTGCCTTCTCTGCCGGCAACCGTGCTGCCACCTTCCTCCATCGTCCGCCGCAGGTCGAAAATCGCCGCCGGAGACGGCAATGCTCCAACGAATCACAAAAATACACCCCTGATCCTCCTCTTCCCCCTCATCTCGAATCCCACCATATTTTCCCTCAACTCCCCTTCCAGATCCTCGAATATTCAAAGTTAGTGTCGCCGGCCCCGCCGTGTCCGGTGGCGGTCACCCCAAATCACTCCAAAATAACACCAAAGCTCCGCCTCGTCCTCCTCGTGCCTATGTCACCGTTGATTTTCCTCAAACATCACTGGATCGACTCGAATATGCCTAACCCTAGGCACCGCCACCACCATGCACGGCGGCGCCGCCACCCAAACCCTACCAGATTCATACCCCATACCCCATACTCCCCTCCTTCTCCCCTACCTAAATCCTCAAGTTATTTTCCCCAAATCCAGATGATAAGTTTCAGATTTCGGATCTAGGGTTCGAAAGTTCAACCTATTTTGGGAGCTTCAAGTGTTCGATTGATTTTAAATTAATATTTTATGTTTATTTCGGACAAAATAAACATATAACATTTATTGAAAATTAAATTCGAAGTCAGTCCAGTGGAAGGCTCATATCAGTGAGTTCTTTCTTTTCCTTTCTTCTTTGTTTAGCTTTCTTCTTTGTTTAATTCCCTTCTTTTATTTCTATTCGCATATTTGTTGATTACTAGCATAATTCCGTTTTGAATAGGGTCAATTCTCTTCTAATTTCGGGTAACCCTTAGCTTAGGGCATTAGTCTGATTGGTGTTTGAAATTGTTAGTCTAATTAGTGTCTGAATTAACAGAATAGTTAGCTTTATCAGTGTTAGATTCCTGTTATTTTGATTCTGTTCTGATGTCGTTCATAGATAATAGTAATTATTAGTCTGGAATTTGGTAGTCTGAGTATTAGTTTAATTCTTGTTTAGTTAATTTGTTTTGATAAGATTTTAATCGATCTTTTTTGAGTTTTTGTTCAGTTTTAATCTGTTATCAGTACTTATTTATGATTATTATTAACTGGTTTCAATTTGTTCAGTTTAGTTAGTTCATGTTATTAGTACTACTTTAATTCACTGCTTAGTTTAATTAGTGGTTATAGTTAGCTAAATTTGACTATAGTTGATAGTTTTAACTAAGGTAAAAAGGGGTTGTTTGGGTTAGTAATTTCAGGTGGCAAGTAAGGGTAGTTTAGGCATCTAAAAGGGCTGTTTTGTTAAGAATAGTAATTTCAAAACCAAAATAAGGGTAGTATAGGTATTCTATAGGTAGAAGAATACCCTAGGGCCTTCTAGAAGGGGACCTTAGTGTAAGTTTCTGCACTCTTAAAGCAGTAACTTGGAAAACAAGTCAAAAATTGAAGGTCTATTAGATGAAATCTGAAATTAAAAAGGGGGAAAATTGAGTAAAACACTCGAGAACATTCTGCCCCATTTCTTGCCTATAAAAGGCAACCCCAATGCCTTCATTTACAAGTTGACACACCCCTGGATATTCCTAGAGTTTCCAGCCATCAAAAATTCCCTCTCAAAGCTATCTTTCTCCAATTTTCATATCAACATTTTGAAATTCAAAACTGCAAAAAATCCAAAAACAGTAGAAAAACAGGAAAAACCAAAAATATTTTACTATTTCAATCATTTTCAAGTTCCTATTTGGTGTTGCTCTAATATCGAGTCTTTAAAGTATCTGGAGGTTCTTTGATGCTTCAATTCGAGTGAATTTGGTCCTATTAAGTGGGTTTCAGTTTGAGTATAGCTTTACCAAGGATTCAGGAGTATTTCGAATTGGATTTTGAGCTTCTGTGCGTTTATTCACACTGGTTTTAGAGTGATTTGCTAAGTTCTCTGTTAGCTATTGAATATTCTGGACTTTAAACTTACTCTTGGGCTGTTAGTTATTGTACATTGCTGTTGATTGATGCTGACCTATCATTCATTTATTTCCATTTCGAATCCAGGTACCTTTTAGCTCCAAAGGTATGTGAAGAATCAGTTCAGCTTATGTGCACATCCCTGAAGTTCAATAATGTACCAATTATTACACATATATTTTGCTATATCTCATTTCACTCGTTCATAAGTAGTGTTGTTTGACCATAGTTTAGTCATGTTAATGAAATTTTTGGACTGTATAATTTGGATTGTTTTGAAGTTGATTTAGACTGGTACGAAGCTAGGAATCTGTTGTAGCCTAGTATAGTCTATTTGGTGATTTAATTAGATTGAATCACATCTCTTGTTTGTGATCCAATAAGACTGAATCTATATAAGGTTAGGAATCGATTTATCACGCTTATTATGGTTTATAAATGACTATTGCCAAATTGCGATCTCAATTGTACATAGCCAGTTTAGATTCCAGGTGCTTGTTCAATAATAGCGGCTTCAACATGTTAAATGAATTTTCAAATTGATTATGGTTTTAGCATTAAGTTTTTAGCATGTTCAGTACGTTCATTTTTTCCGAAATTAGTGATGATCTCAGTCTCAAATTGGCATTTCAAATCTATATAGTTTGAAGTTGACAATAATAATGAAGGGCCTAAATAATGAAACTAGTCTATTAAAAGGCCCAAACTCAATAATTGCTGAAATTCAGTCTATAGAAATCAATCTCCTATATAATTAAACCTTGGGCCAGTCTCAGAAACCCAATGTAGGCTTCCCTTGTCCAAACTGCTATCACTACGGACCTGGGCCAGATTTGTCAAAGCTCAAAAGCGTTGGGCTCATAAAACCCATTAAAATTACCTTAGAAATATGGAGGATTAATTTGTAATATTAATTTAGGTTTTTGAGTTAGGTAGCGGGTTCAAATTAAGAGGGTCCTCCCTTTTGTTTGAATTCGGACTTGAACTCGAGGCCCAAATTTATAAATGCAAATTAATTAGGCCCTTTTAGAGACAAACAATAATTAGAAAATCTTAGTTTGCTTTAGGTTGGCCTTTAAATAATAAAATGAGACGAGCCTCGAAATAAAATATACAAATTGTGGGGCCCTCATTAATTACTTGATTAAAAAATATTTAGCATTTGGAGCGTGCCATTTAGCGAATTTCACGGCCCTTCGCAAAGTTAAAAGACGTTAGTCACTTTAGGCACGTCTTTAGTAATTTTACCTTCCTAAATACGGGTGTGCATTTCATGCAACCCAAATCCAAATCCAAAAATGTTGAATAAGAATGTGTCGAGGATCCGGGTGCATTTCATGTGATGGATCTAAAAATATGTTTTTAAATGACGTTCACTTTCGTAAAAACTTAACTTAAAGCGGTAAATAATCTTAAAATTGCACTATCGGTTGGGACATGTATAAAAATTAGTTTTTAGCCATTTATGATAATTTTAGCGACTGTGCTAGAACCACGGGATCCTGGGGTGCCTAACACCTTCCCTCGGGTCAACAGAATTCCTTACACAGAATTTCTGGTTCGCAGACTCCAATTGGGAAGTCGATAATTTTCCTCGATATGGGATTTAAATTAAACCTATGACTTGGGACACCAAAAGCCAATCATCTCCCAAGTGGCGACTCTAAAACTAAATAAATAATCCCATTTCGAATAATATCACTTTAAATGGAAAAACTCCCTTATACATTTATCCTTTCGGGGAAGGTGTGTATAAAAGGAGGTGTGACAATGACCACTAGCCTGCGTTGGCAATTCCCTAACCCCCTCTCTATTGCACTTACTCTTGTTCCTAGACTCTAAGTTCTGCCCCCCTCTAATGAGCCTTGCTTTGGGACCTTGAGTTCCCTCTGAACTTGGACATTGGAGGGCTGGCTCTTCCACACTGCAACCTAATCCAATGTTTTGCAATGATACCTGGGGTGTGAGCATTTCCTGGAGTTCCTAAAACTCATTGGAACTTTGACACACCCTTGGTAAGAGAAAGGCTTTGGAACATGATCCTGGCAGTTGGCTCATACCATATTATTAGACTTGGAGTTCGAATTAGTCTCCTTGGACGCAGCTTAGGAGTTCTGATTTTAATATTATTTCTGATTTCTTTTCAAATCATTTTTGGTCTGTAATTAAACTCTATAATAATCTCTGGGGTGATTAGTGAAAAGGGAAGGGGTAACATGTATGCAAAAAAGGGTAGAAAACCTGCCTATATGATTTCTTTAATTTTAGCATGTTTTCATGTAGAAAACTTACCTATAGGATTTCTTTAATTTTAACATAATCTCATATAGATAACCTGTTTATAGAATTTTAATTTCAACATGTTCTCATATATATACCATGTCTATAGGATTTCTGCATATAGAAAATATGGCTATAGGTCCTTTCTGATTCCTGCATATCCACTTCTCGCTAGACAAACTTTTATAGGGCTTAATAACGAAATAAAGCGATCAGATGTCATGTTCATGCAAAATCCAGCATTTAGATGTCATGCCTATAGAGGTTTCTGCACTTTTATTATATCTTCAAATGTGTTCTAAAGCCGACAAATGCTATAGAAAGGATGCTTATAGGAATTAATCAAATCTGAATCGCCTTGCTTGTTATAAGTCTAAGACCTGTAATAATAATGAATTACCGGTTATAAAATTCATGGTCTCTTTCTGAAACGCGTTCTCGTTTAAATAGTTGAAAACGTTTTCTTAAATCGGTATGCATTATTTTCCCAAGCTTGTAGATGCCATGCCTATAGGTTATCACATAGGCAAATAAATACGTAGTTAAGTAATTACGTTGGCTTTCGATAAGTTGTAGCCAGGTGAGCCTAATGTGAATTTCTTGCCTGAAAATATGTAATTAACCAGTCTGTCTAACGCTAAGTATAAATTTTGACCTAATCAGTACATGTAAGACGTGCGAAGCAACATGATTTTATGTGATTAAAGGAGGTTTATCTAAGCCTTAAGTGTTTGTATTCCCATAACTGCTTTCATGTGTTTTGCCTGACGCCTTAGTATTTTAACCTTTTAAAACCTCTGAAAAGCCAAATTCCCTTCCCTTTAGGATTAGTAGTCCTGTACACCTCCGGAACTGATAGGAATAGGATGGGTAATAGCACGCAATAATAATCGAGACCAATTCGTGCTTAATACCTTAATAGGGTGGGAAAGGGTAGACATAGATATGATGATCACGCGATAACACCACGTGTATAAATGGCTACCGGGTGTTGCGTGGGGTGATCCATGTTAGTTATAAACCTAGGACCCCCTCCCTCTTATGTGTTTACTTTTTTTTTCAAATTCTTTACAAAAACTATCAAATTTTCAGTTCTTTTAAACTCCATCTTTAATTATTCAAAATCACTGTTGGTAATTCAATTTCTAGTACTGTTCCTTTTCCAAATTTTCGCCCCATTCCATTCCGTGTTTGATTATTTGTATCAATTATTTGACCCCCATTTTCTGTACTTATATATCCCTTAAATAATTATGAAATCGACTATTCCCAAAATTCAACATGTTTATTTAACTTTTACTCTTCTCTTTATTGACAATCATTATGTGAAAGCTATTTTTGTATGTTTATTTGTTCATATGCAAAGTCATAATTATAGCATGGCCGGGAACCATACTAGTAGATCTTGAGGGGTGCCTAACACCTTCCCCTCGAGATAATTTCTAGCCCTTACTCGAACTCTGGTTTTCCAATTGAAAATCCTTGGTGTCCTAAGGCACTTAATCATTAGGTGGCGACTCTTTAACTCCAAAAACCCAATTCCCAAATGGGAATAGAGTTGTCTTCCCAAATATCGTAAACCCGATTTCGCTTTAGAAAAAGGGGCCATCGACAATATGCATATTTGATCCCCTTTTTAGCCAGTTTCAAAAGAGGTATACAAACATAAAACCGTACTTGTATTATTAGGTTAAGCGTGCTAATCAGGCATTTGACAATTGCAACTCAGACAAGTAAGACACCCTAAGTAACAGGATGTCTAATGCACATAGGAGTTCCTAAAATATGATCTCTAAATGCTAATGAGAATGCAGCAATAGTTATTTGCTTATTGCAATTATTTGTTTGTTATTAATTGATCGTGGTTACGAGATGAGCATAACAACAGACTGAAAGTAAAGAACCTAAAGCAGGATTTCTAATGAATGAGATGCATATCCTATACAGGTTATCTATTGCGCATATAAGTAAATAAAATCTTATAAGCATGTTTTTTACACATTATTTATACTAAGCATGCATAACCCCTCCCCCCCCCCCCGATATTCACTATTCAGCCTCTAATCGTTGGTATACAAATTGTTACAAACAATGATAGCTGAATTATAGTAATAAAGAACAAAATAAGAAGTTATTCCCTATGGAGCCTTCAATCAGGCCCAGTCTTCCAACCTCACTCCTTTCGAGTTTCACAGCCTTTGCCATGGTCTGGGTGCGACAAAGCTCCCCGGGGTCCCATTGGGTCCCTGGCCAATACCAGTACCCAAACACTTAGTAGAATATGGGACAGGTGTAGTGTGGGATTACCATCCTTGTGTGTCAATGTTCAGTGAGTACTCAGAGGTACCCAAAGTAATGCTCACACGAAAGGGGTAGAACCTATTTTCTAAAAGTAGTGTGAAGTGCAGGAAGGAGAGGAAAGTTGATAGTTTAAAGAGTTTACACAGAGTTGGAGAGTTGCACACAACGATAATGGCCAAAGGGGACAAATAGATCACATAAATATCACCAAAGGATGCAGAGACTTATGCAAACTTACTAAGTATGGGTACACAAAATCAAAAGAGTTTAAAGAGACCCTGAAATAGTCAAATTTAGACACAAAAGTAAACAGTAACAACATATAGTCATAACAGGTAAGATCATGAAAAAACAATAGTCATGAGCATGCAAGTATCAACAGGTAAACCAGGAATCAATCACATGTTGCACAGCAGAAGCATAAGTAGAAAACGATTAGGAATAGAACACACTGATATAGTAATAACCACATTGGTTTGGAACATGGAATTTAACCAGAATATACCAGTAATAAGAGAATCATAGCAGAATGCAAGAGCCAAGTATAAGCACAATATTAGACTTAGCTTTTTAGCTGGCTAATGACATCCAGGAACATGGAACAATAACAACACAAGAGAGAAAAGGAGAGAAATAGCACAAGAGAGAGCAATGTGATTGCTGTGTGTATTTTGTGATATGCAATATGTTCGTGTCATGCAAAAGAGAATTGGGGGGGGGGGGAACTTATAGTNAAATCAGTATATGGACTCCCCTTTAATTAAGGAATCAAAGTCAAATGGTAATAAGCAGTTATTTAAAAGGAAAGATATAACAAAGCCTGGTATGATCCCATAAGGAAGTAGAATAGCATAAAGTATGAAATAAAGACTAGGTACATGATACTATAATTAGGGAAATAGGTCAGGCAAATCAATCAACATATTTGTGCACACATATAGGGTAAAATATCACTTTAATTCTGGAAAATATTTTTCAGAAATAGGAACGAGATTGAAAACCTAGGAAATCAGTATTAATCGAGGAAAGTATCCCATAAATTAAGGAAGAAATTCGAAATCAATACCAAACTATAAGGAAAATATGCGGAATCACAATTTTAAGGCAAGTATCACAGTCTCAAAGAGGGCTTGTAAGAATCAATATAAAATCATCATGTAAGCAATCAGAGAAACCTTAAGCGAAGAACACAGAATGGTAGGGGGATGAAACACTAGCAACAAAATTAAAGAAAAGAGCACGAAACTCAGAGAAGAAATCAAAAGAACACACAAATAAGCAAATAATACAAACACAAACATATAAAGCTAGGGTTTCATCAGACTTAAGAAAAATGTTTAGAAATAGTACTGAGAATCACGAATTAGTACCCAAAAACAGAAAATAAAGTGATTTCGAAAAGGGGTTTAGAAACCCTAGTTTCAAAAAAGGGAACAAAAACATTTAAAACTTGAGTCATCGTAAAGATCGAGTAGAGAGTAGTGCAAAACATAGAGGCGTGAGTTAAAAATACAGAGATTCAAGAGGTTTGGGTCGAGATTAGGGTGTCATAAGAAACCAGTGAGAGAAATAAGAGAAACCTAGCTGTGAAACTTTAGGAATAATAGTATTTATAGCACCATCGGACCAAAACCCATCGGAGAAAGGCCGGAAATAAACCCAGGCGAAGCTTCAGTAACTGTCTTGTATGGTGGAGACTCATGGGGTCTCGGGGATGGAGGGAACCGGTGAGATAAGACTTCAAGGCGGCTAGTGGTCGAAAGAGGCGTGGCTGGAGGTGGCCAAAGATAGGCCATCGGAGAAGAAGAACCAGAAGATTCTAGAGAGAAGGAGGAGAGGAAGAGACAGATAGAGAGAGAGACTGATCTCGAAGAATGACAGGTCAATGGGGGCGGGGTAGAGTAGAGTTTAATTATGGAACAATGATCTGGGCCGTTGATCTTATTTGATCAACGACTCAAATTAATTCGAAGTTGGACCAGATTAGATTAGGGATTGGGCTAGGGCGAATTTAGTTGGATCTTAGGTCAATTGGTTTTAATTGAATCTAATAGGGGTGGGGTAAATTGGGGCTAAAATTGAAACAATAAGGGGATATGTGTTAAATAGCAAATTTTACACTTTTATTTTATATAATATAATTAAAATAATTTTAAAAATAAATTAAAGGCAATGAACTAATTAATAACGTATAAATATTAATCTAAAAATACTGAAAATAATTTTATAATTATAAAATGCTGTTAATTATAATATAGGCTATAATTACAATTTATGTAATTTTACTTAGAAAAATACCAAACAGATTTGTAAAAATAGGCAAAAATTAACTTAACTATATCTTGATGTAAATATGAGAATGGAAATAAGAAAATGATAATCTGGAAATAATTATTAGATTTGTACTGCTAAAATAAACAATAAATTAATTTAAAAATCTTAAAAATTAGAAAAAAATACCAAAACTCTTGGGCACGCTTATATGTGTATACACATGCTATTTTGAGAATATTTTGAGTATAAAAAATACATAGGAAAAAATTGGGTATCAACATACATTCTTAAAAATTATTTTTTTTCTTTTGGTTTAACGCAAGGTGTCCTTGCTATTGTGATTAATGGCGGCCCTTCAACATATGCTGCAAATGAAAGACGAATTCAAGAATTTATCATTATGGATAAGCAGTAAGGATATACCTCCTCCTATTACTTTCCTCCGTTTCTTTTGTTGTTCCTTATCTTCCTTCACCTCTTCCTCCTCCTCTTCAACCACCTCTCCTTTTACGGCTGTAGCTGCTGGTTTTCTCTTTTGTGGCCAAAAAAAAAATACATGTGATTCAACTATGACGTTATTTTTGCAGCATTTTAGTTTGAGATTATATTTTCATATTGTAGTATTGCTGAGTGGTAAGAGGGTGAAGCACACACTCTCTTGTAATATGATTCTTGTTAAATCAAGTACACATAGAAACAAAAGCTTTAGGCTAAAACTCAGGATATTGAATTTATTAGGATTCTTGAAAATGCAATGTATGAAAAAGAACATCTTAGCAATTAGTTGTGACTTTGTGCATTACTTTAACCAGATTAAAGGTGTAACTTCCATCTTATATTTTCATAGTGCCAATTTTTTTTTAGGAAAACAGGGCTTCCTTTTATTGAAATATGTGGACATCCTTTTTTATCTAAGCTAGATTTTTGTTATTGTTCACAATTTTATATTAACCTCCTAAGCTTAAAGTATATGTGATGTAATTTGGATGCATAATTTATGTGATTGCAAAGTAAAATATTTCGGTCTTTGTTTCCCTAAGCACTTGACTTTTTTTGTTTTTGTAACTTAAATATTTGGGAGAATTTATTTATATGGCAAGTATTTTACTTTTTTAGTTTTTCCGTCTTCTGAATTTATATTATCTTATAAATAAAGAACGTCTTATATTTGAGGTTTATTTTAACGTCCAAGTTCACATTTAGCTATTACTTTTTATTACGTTTACTTGACTTCCTTGCTAGAAGAGTATGTTGGTTGAAAATAATGACCAATTATATAAGGATATAAATCATCAATATTATGAATTGTTGTCATCTCATGATCATTTCACATTTCTTCTATATGCTTCAAGTTTTGGGTTTGTGAATTATTTTACAACTTCTCACGGGAGAGCGTGGTAGCAAGTATTGTATTTTCTTCATGTGGCTTCAATATAGTATTTAAACATCTTCTATTCATTGTTTACAGGAAAAAAATAACAAAATACACACTCTGGGAAGATTTCATTGATGTTTATGGGAATAAATTTTTTAAACAACTGAATGAATACCAATTATTCGTAATAAAAGAATTAGTAGATCCTCATCAGGTATTAGTACTTATATGATTTTACCTTTTTCCTTTTTAAATATCAAACAATAAAATCAAATCTTAATATTTGAATGCATGTAGGATCATCGAACAAATTCAGCGGGCTGTCGAACAAATTTAGTACAACAATCTATTTCAATGCTCCTTAGCCACAAGCTATTGAGTTGAAGTTATGGTATTATGCATGGATTTATTTGTGAATTATGCATCTGCGTATTGTTGATATAATGCATTAATATATACAAGAATAATTTTTTAAGATTTTATCTACCTTGTAGGGCCAAAACAATTGAACCAATGCTTAATGCATACAAGATAAAGAGTACATCTTCCACAGGCTCTGTTATGGTGGTTCCCTTTGAGGATAAAATCATAGCTATTTCCATTATCCAAGCGCAACCTCAAGTAAGAACAATATAAATTATATTATTCTATCGAAATTTAATTATTTTTTGTAGTCACAAAAAAAATATGTGCCATTCTTGAATTATATAGGGATAGGTATTTTATGTCGAAGCTGGACTTTGTCTGCCAAATGAGAACCAACGATTTTGTGTGTTAGCTTATTCTGACTGTAAGCAATTGTTCACGAGATCTTTCTCTCGGAGGACAATTTATTGTACAAACTGTCAATGATCCACTCATCTAACTCCAAGGTATAAATGCTACTAGATTCTTCTATATGACTAATGACTATTTAGAGTATACAATTATTTTATTTTTATTCATCTAACCAAATATTTTCTCTATATTATAATCAATTTGAAGTCATTGTTAGAGACAATAGTGGTTTTGCAACAGCCACTATTTCTGACAAACCTGCCGAGAAAATATTTTGCCTCAGCTCAGAAGAAATTTATGACATCTACCATATCAAGGTACATATTTCATATTACTATTAGCTTCAAAAACATACAAATGGCAAAATAACCCTTGGGTAGTGTAAAAACCGAATGGTATGAGATTTCCTCCGTTTTTGGTCATTCAAGCATGGATTTTGGCGATTCCAAAGGGATTTTTCACGATTTCGACTTGGGTAAGTGTTCTATAACGACCCGATTGGTCCCGTCCCCTTAAATAATACTTTTTGCATTTGCTTTAGCTAAATTATAACTTACAGGGGTGGGTGGTTTGGAAGTTAGAATAATTTCGGGCAAGAATCAGCCTAGTTGCTTCTCTAAGTCTCTTTAAAAAGGCCAAGTTTGACTTCGGTCAATATCTTAATAAAACGGGCCCAGAATCATGATCCGATAATTTCTGAGAGTCCGTGGAAAAATATGGGACCTGGGAATATGCCCGGAATTGAATTCCGAGGTCCCTAGCCTGAGTAACGGAATTTTATGTAAAAATTATTAAGTTAAGTTTCAAAGAATTAAATAAACTAATAAATTATTATTTTCATAGTTATCGGGTTCGGATTTTAATTCTGAAACTTGGCACAAGTCCGAAATATCAATTAAGACCTGCCTGCAAAATTTGATGTCAATCCGAGTAGTTTAAGGGCATTTGGACATGTTGGTAGGAAATTAAGAACTTGAAGTTCATTAAATTTGATCAATTGGTTTTGGGATCTGATTCCTTGATTTAATAATATTTTGGGTGTTCTGAGGGTTTGACTAGGTCCGCCTCGTGATTTCAGACTTGTCGGTGTTCTCGGGCAGGGCTCGGGAGCCCCGAGCGCCAAATGGTCGAGCTTCGAGCGAAGTGAAAACTTAGGAAAAACTTCCTTCAGCTGCTTCTGTCATAACCACCTTCTGCAGCTCTTGGACCGCAGAAGCGGTCGTCTAGTCGCTGAAGAGGAAGGGGCTATGCCCAGGGGAAATCGCAGAAGCGGACCCCCGACGGCAGAAGCGGTCCATCCGCACCAGGCCCTAACCGCCGAAGCGGTGGGATTTCCGCTTAAGCGGACTCGCAGAAGCGAGTAAGGGACCGCAGAAGTGGCCCAGGCCATTTATCCCTTTTTCGCAGAAGCGGCCCTTTTCCACAGAAGCGGAACCCACAGAAGCGGAAATCACAGGGGGTCAGAGCCTCATTTAATTCGAGCTTAAGCTCATTTCTCCCATATCTCTCTCAACTCTTAGGCGATTTTTGTGATTCAAAAGGGGAAGTTTCAGCATAACATTTTGAGGTAAGTGATCCCCACTCATTTTTATTCAAATACATAAATATTAGGTAGATTTAACACCAAGGATTGGGTAAAATCAAGGAATTTGAGCTAGACCTAGGGTTTAATAAGAATTAAAGTTTTAACATAAAATTTTCCATGCAATGAACTAGAAATCATATATTTGTGATCCTTAGATGCTAGAGAACAACTTCCCTTGAAAAATCTCGGAATCCCTAAAAATCAAGAAAAAAATTAATTTATTTTTCCAAAATTATCTTTATATACGTATCCCTAAAAAGTCATTTATTCCTCACATTTGAGAAGAGAAGTAAGTGCTACTATAATTATAGTGCAACATTTAATGAAGGGTAGTTTAGTCATACTAACTATTTTCGTCTAGAATTTAGCATTTCCTTAATGGGTGTGCTCAAAGCAAATTGATCACTTATTGTGGACCGGAGTGACTAACAGAATACTGGTCGCCTCTTCAAGAGCCTTGAGCTTGAGGATTTCCATTGTTATCAAAACCTTGATTCACTTTGAGATGCTATAAATGCCCGATCCTTCTTTAAAAAAATTCTCATTAATTATGAATTGAAACTCAACTAAAATTTACTCTTATATCCATATGTAGCAGGTTAGACACATGTATCTATAGAAACATCAAGGAAGACGGTTATCAAAGTAGTATGTAATGAACTGACCCATAAATTGTTGATTAAATATCAGACAGGCTGATGTCCCGAACTGGTAAAAGATTCTGTCGTATAATCTAGAAAGGCAGACACTGTGTGAGGAACAATGAAAATAGCAATCATTTGGCCATGAGAATGGTTCATGGAAATGACGATGCTCCGTAATTTTGGAACACATTATGAATTAATATTGCAAAGCATGTAATAAACTTGGGTAGACAATCTTGGCATGACTGTTGCACACATCATTACTCACAACAAGAAATAAGAAAAGGTAATATGTGCTAATATAAGTTGCTGGTTTATTGCACATCTAAAGGAAAGGAAATCATATCAGAAGTGCTACTAAAAGTACAGTAAGTCTACTTCACTCATTCATCTGCAATTTCATAACAAAATTAATGAGTTCCCAGAATTTTTACTTTAGGAAGCAGCTTACTAATATATTGATAGATACCTTAAAAGTCCACAATTCATATCTCAGCTCAAAAGTTATTTCATCAAATATTTTTTTATCAAAGCGAGGGATTAGTTTTAGATGAAATTGAATCAGAAGTTATTTCTACTCCACCATTAATGTTGCTATTTCAGGGGCAATCTGAAATAAGAGAAAAAATAACACATCATCAAAATCTCATCACCAAGAAATAGATGGAAAAAAAATAGGAAAGCAAAAATAAAAGAAGCAAGAAAAACTCATTATACCTCGAAGTCGTTGGCTAGAGTCGCTATGAAATGAAGACGTAAAATGGAAATCCCTTCTAGGAATATGATAAAGGCCCCTTAAAATCAATTAAAAAATCTCCAACATGAATTAGTTCATCAATAACCTCATTTGCAAATAAGCTGCAAATTGTAAACGCCTTAGGACAAGTTGTCAAAAAACTTCAGCTTCTTTCCAAGCTAAACATCCACCCTCTTTTCAATGTGGAGTGTATATAGACATACCATATAAACATAGAAGACCCTACAAGAGGCGTTCCCAAGAGGCCAACGGAAAGGATGACGGCTTCCTTGACGAAGGACGTGGAATATGTGATGGCGGAACGTAAAATTAATCGAAGTGGTGTCCCAACTTAAACTTTTGACTTTGTAAAGTAGAAGGTTCGACCGAAGCAGGGAAGCTCTAGGGTTTTGCTAACCAGTGTGAAGTTGAGTTCTATCTTTTCCTAGTTCATGCAATGCTCGCCCTTGTCTCCTTCGCCGTAGACTGAAAATGATGGGAATCATGTCGATAAAGAAGAAGCATAAGCATCGCCTCTCGATCCAATCCATCTTCCCTGGTGTGATGACCCAAAAGGTCATCACTTGTTTTGCAAATAAGTTCTGTATTTCGAGGCCTTAAAACCTCTTTTTTGTCTCACCTCGATTTGCGTGCACAGTCTGGACGTGTATGCAAAAAGCCATTATGTGAAAAATGATAAAGTTTTCTTTTAAAATGGATTTAAGTTGACTTCGGTCAAAATTTTGGGTAAACAGATCCGAACCCATGATTTGACTGGACATGCGGAAGGGTCTGTAGGAAAATATGGGACTTGGGCGTATGCCCGGAATTGAATTCTGAGATCCTAAGCCTAAGAAATAAATTTTTTGGAAAATATAAAAGCTTTTGAAAATGAAAAGAGGTTGATGGTATGGAGCCCGTATATTGGTTGCGGATCCCGTTACAAGTTTGAAGTAATAATTAAGTTGAACCTGTGAAGTTTGGTAAGAATCAGAGTCCGTTTAGTTTAAATCAGACCTTCATTTGAGAAAATTAGAAATTTTGATGTTCTTGAGTGATTTCACGAATTTGAGGCTTAATTCATAGTTGTTTATGTTATTTTGATGATTTGATCGCACGAGCATGTCCGTATGATGTTTAGGTTAGGGTGCATCTTTGGTTTGGAGCCCGAGGGCTCGGGTAAGTTTTGGATAGGCTTCGGAGTGCATTTAGACTTACAACATGATAGTTGCAGGTTCAGAGAAAATTTGCAGGTCTCTGAAACCAAGCTCTGCGGTCCGCAGTGGGGTCTTCGCGACCACGGTAAGAGCTTCGCGACCGCGGTGGGGTTTATGCGGTCCGCGGTGAGTAAGGCTATGTCTTCGCGGCCACGCTAGCTCGATATTTCGCGGTCCGCGGTGGAGCTCCGTGGCCGCGGTCCACGGTGAGGGTCTGAGAGGAGTATATAAACGAGACTCTTCAGCTATTTTTCAATTTTCAAAACCTTAAAATTTAAGAGGTAATTTTTCAAACACTCTTTCTTCCCCGAAACACTAGTAAGTGATTCTTAACTCATCTCTTTCACTCCTTAACTTCTTTTTACAAGATTTCATTCTAGAATCTTGGGTTTTCATAGTGGAATTGGGAATTTTAGGTAAAACCTAAGAATAAATTTGGGGATTTAGACCTCTAATTGAGGTCGGAATTCAAAACCAATTTAAATATTCGGGCTTGGGGGCAAATGGGTAATCGAATTTTTGTCTGAATTTCGAGTTTTGACTAAGCAGGCCCGAGGGTTGATTTTTGAATTTTTAGGAAAAACTTTAGAAAATATATTTTCATGCATTAGAATTGATTGATTTAACATTTATTAATATCGTTAAGTATATTATAACTAGATTCAAGTGAATTGGAAATGGAAACAAGAGGTAAAGCGATAGTTGAGGCTTGAATTGTGTTCGTGGCATTAAGGTAAGTGTTTGGTCTAACCTTAACTTGAGGGACTAGGAGTCGTGTCTTATTTGCTATGTGTTAATTGTTGAGTACGACATATAGGCATGGTGACGAGTATCTATATGTTGGTGTCAAGCATGGCCGTGAGTCTTATACTATGATTAATTTGACTCTATTTCGTATTTTTCATGCTTTATATGATGATTTCTATTGTTGAACAAGGCTTGTGGAAGTATGATTGGTAATTGGACATTGAAGAGCGTTGGCTCAAGTTGTAAAATAATTTTGGTAAATATTATTGGCAATTGAACATTGTAGAGCATTGGCTCAAGTTGTGAATTGAGTTGTGAAATAAATGTGGAAAAGAGAAGAGGTTTATGATATTGTCTCCCTTGCCGGGATGTTTTTACATTTGATGTTATCTCCCTTGGCGGTATGCTATTACTTTTGATATTGTTTCCCTTGCCGGAATATGGTTGTAATACTATTGTTCCCTTGCTGGGATTTTATTATAATTTTATTGATTCCCTTGCCCTTATTGTTGTGTGATTGTTATTTGGGTAAGGAAGAGTGTTAAAGAATGACGGGTGATGTCGTGCATGATATTTGTGAGAGAGTGTTAATGCACGAAGAGTGATGTCGTGCCGATATTGTGAGGTTAAAGCACGAAGGGTGATGTCGTACCGCACGATGTACAATGCCGTGCCATGATATGAGTGATAATGCACGAAGGATCATTTCGTGCCATGATTATGTGAGGTAAATGCACGAAGGGTGATGTTGTGCCGATTATATTGATTCTTACGAGAGTAAAAACACGAAGGGTGATGCCGTGCACTTGTCTTTGATTTCCTGATCATTGTTGATAATTGAGTTATGGTGTTCTTTATGGATATTTATTGGTTTTCTATTGTTACTTGATTCCCCTCCAGTATGTTCCCCCCTTCCTATCTTTAATTGTAAACTTCTGCCTTTATTTTCTGTTGTATATGATTTAACTGCATAGGTTTATTTGGTAGTCTGTTAGCTAGCCTCGTCACTACTTCGCCGAGGTTAGGCTACGCACTTACCAGCACATGAAATCGGTTGTGCTGATACTACACTCTGTACTGTGTGCAAATCTAGGAACTGCAGCTTTTGGACCGTTGTGAGGTTGCTTCCTTCGGTCCATCCAGGTGACCCGAGTTAGTCCTGCAGGCGTCCGCAAGCCTTAGCGTCTCCTTCTATCATTTCATTTCAGTTTTTACTTATTCAGAGGCAGATTCGTGTACTTCTTTTTAGACTTTATTTGTAGTATTCATAGATGGTCTGTGACATTGTGACACCAAATTCTGGGTAGAGTTGTACTTAGACTTCAACAATTTGTATTAATCTAAATTATCAAATTTCGTCTTACGCACTATTTTATTATTATTATTTCCGCTGTTTTTGTTACATTGTTTGGAATTGCTAAGGGATTAAAAAAAATTGTTAAATAATTAGAATAATTGGCTTGCCTAGCTTTCACTAGTCGATGCCATCACGACTCCTAAGGGTGGAAAATTCGGATCGTGACACCTGGCCTTCCTTCGACATTATTGAAGGGAGGGGGCTCTACGTGAAGCCTTTAAATAGTATCAAATGTCTAATTTTGTAGCTTCTGCGCCAATGGCTATGTTGTACAAAACATTATATGCCAGACATCAAATTTTCTTCATGAGAATCAAAAAGCTTTTGCCCGTGTAATAGTTATAATAAGTACATGCATGTGCAAAATTAGCTAAGAAAAGAGCCAAAATATGAAGAAATTCTACAATAGCATTCACTAAATTCAGTTCTTTTTTCGTTCGGACCAACGATAGTGGACGAATAATATAAATCCCAAAGTGTTTAACCAAAAAATAGGAATTTCGGTCAAAGTTTAATTTTAGAAGAATTTAGGTTACTGATAATCAAAATTGGAACAAATAAGAAGAATTGTTTTAAACGATAGCTGAGTAAAAGAAAGCAAAGTAAATCAGCATATTCCAATAATATTTTGTCCCCTTACAAATGTTTATTCCTCTCCTTTTATAGCTATTTCTAAGTAGTACGTTTTTTCCCTCTCATAACAGAGCCATTATGAGTATTAATGTCATTAATGCAACATTATAATTAGCAATCGTAACTGTTTCGTGAAGATTCGGTAACATTTTCTATCATTTATGCTCATTAATTACAGATAATACGTATATGTACTTTTTGCTAACTAGGTTCATTCCTCCGATATCTCTTCAAATTACCAAGAGGTCCGAGTAACCGTTCCTTCATGTTTTGTTGAATTTCTGCCCGTGCCTGTTAAAGCTCGTGTTTCTTCAACTATCCTTTGTCAGCTGTCATTATTTTATTGATCCACGTGTCTTGATACGTTGGCACATAATTAATTCCATATGTTAACTTGATTTTTCCCAATACAGAAAGTCCCCCCATTTTCCATTTATTCAACAATTGAATATTTGGGAAGTGGATCTCATTAAAGCGAGAATTTTTGCCGCCATTACACCTTATCCAAAACTGACGCTTCTTATGTGTCAAACCTCCATTTTCCTACACCCGAGAGGGTGTAAGGGAGTTTTTCCAATTAAAGGACAATCGAAACGGGATTATATTATTAGAATATTTAGAGTCGCCACTTGGGATAATTAATGGTATCCCAAGTCACCGATTTCAAAATCTCGAATCGTGGAAAAGGTTAACTCTGTATTACAGTCCGCGAACCAGAAATTCGGGTAAAGAATTTTGTTAACCCGGGAGAAAATGTTAGGCATTCCTAAGTTCCGTGGTTCTAGCACGGTCGCTCAACTGTTACAATTAGCTCAATTATCTGATTTTAAACATTTTAGGCCTATGTGCATTTTAACTGTAAAACCGCTTTTATTTATTTTAATGAAGATTTAACGTCGTCTAAAATATGTCTTTGGATCGCGCCACATGAAATGCACCCGCAATCCGAAACACATTTTATTCAACGTTATGATGATTTGGATTTGGGTCACATGAAATGCACACCCGAGTTTAGGAAGGTAATTTATTAAAATAACGCACCTGAAGCAGCTACGCGTTTGTAACTTTGTAAGGGCCATAAAAATTTGCTAAATGGCGTGCCTCGAATTCTAAGGATTAAGTCAAAACTAATTAAAACGAGGGCCACGCAATTGTCATTTTTGTTTGGCATTGCACTCCTCAATTCTAAATTAAAAAGGTGTTCAAACTAGGCTTCGGAAGGCCATAAGCTATTTATATTGTTTAATATGACACACCTCAATTAATCCACTCTTAATCAACTAAAAAAAATTTACAGGATTTTTGCCTACTCAACTATTGCTTAAAGAAATTGTTGAAGGCCAAAGAGGGTACTACTTTATTTTAAAGAAGTACTTAAGCCCACTCATAGAGCCTAATTTGTATAGGACATGCACTTGTAGAATATCCCAAGCTTCACGCATCGAATCTCCACAAGATCTAAAAACGATCAGATTCTTAACGTGTGCCAAATTGGAATTAAGCTAAAAATTCGTTGCAAACTTTGGGGCTCGAAGCAGGCCCATTATGAACCCCGAATTTGGAGCCTAAGCATCACCAAGTGCTGGACTCATAATCGAGTCTCCAAGCACGTGACACATCCAATTATACGGGAGTCAATGTGATCCCAGCTTTTGCAGATAAAATAAATGTCCCAAAGTAAACTTGGCCCTTTGTGTTTTCATTAATTGGGCCAGCCTTCAGCCCAAACCTTAGGGCCAAGTCTTCTTACACAACTAATACTTACATCCCAATTAGAAAAATACATAATAATGAAATTGAACTCTTTTTTTCAAGTTTTAAACCATTGACTGAACATTCTGAATTATAACCCACGAATTCCACTTGCACATGCTCAATAATCAAACCAAAATAAACTAAGCCTATTATGGAAATACTATGGACCAGTTTTTCTTTAAAGCACAGTCACAATACCCATAAATCTACGAATACACTCAGCCAAACCAATGGATGAGCACACGATGAACTTAACATGGTTAATACATTACCAAAACCAGAAAAAAAAATACTCAGCAGCAAGTTCAAACACCATCTACAATTATCAGACTCCTCAAACATGCATTCGAGACTGGAAATTAGATAGCAGATTGTCCCTTTAGTCTTACAACAGTCCCAAATCAGATACAACAGGCTAAAAACTTATCTACTTAACACAGAGATCGACTAAAACAGTATAGCATGCCAAATAAGAAAATAAATTCAAAGTAAAACATAATTAAATCAGAAAACAACTGAAAATATGCTTTAAAATCCTTCTTTCTCATTTTATTCTTCAACTCAAAGCTTCACCCAAGCATGTAGAGTTTCAAGAGACATGTACCTGGCAGTAAACTTGTAGAGTTTCAAGAGACATGTACCTGGCAGTAAACGAAATCAGAGAATGAAGAATCAGCAGTAATAGCAACATGCAATCAGCAGCAGAAACAAACCAGATTCAACAATTAAAACCAAGGAAATCAACTCAAAAATCCAATGGAATATTAACCCTCAACCAGCTTGAATCAAAACTTTTAACAACCAAACATCAATCCATTTTGAATATCAGAATAGGAATTTTTATTTTTCAGAAGTAAAAAAGAAAAATCACTGAAGTTTTCATGGAATAGTAGAAATTTTAGCCGTTTTGTATTTTTCTAGAATTCTATCTCTAATCTCTCTGCCTTGAAAGGCAAGAATAAGATGCCGTTATAGGCAACGCAATAGGGGAAAAAAAAAGAAATCAGATTTGCATCCTTAGCCCTTTTTAAATTTTGGCTTTTGCTACTTTAGTCCTTAGCTAATTTTCCTTTTTTTCTGAACTACCCTCAATGTAATTACCAAGTTATCACAACATCCCCCCAATCCCACTTCCTAGAAGTTTCTGAATTCTGTTACTCAAGATTCCCTTCCCCAATTGCCTAAATTACCCTTTTTAGCTACTGTTATTTACCCTCCCAACTTAGTTATTTTACTGCTGAAACCCATAACCAGTTCTGGGTCAATTTCGAACCAATGGTTCAGACCTAGATGGATGGGTCAACCTGGAACCCAAAGCCCAAACCAAGAATCAGAAACCCCAAATGGCTAATGAGAAGCAAACCCAAAAGCCCAAGATATGAACTCACTATGGATTTGTTTTAAGCTAACAAAAAATCGGAATTAAGCTACATTAACCAAATTAACAAGAGAAAATCAGTTCAAGCCAATTAACACAAAACACCATAACTCAAAATAAAATTAAGGAGAGGAAGAATGGAAAGTAGAAACTTGAAAAAGAAAAACTAGAAGACTAACGAAATGGACACTAATTTAATCTAAAGGGGACATCCGGATTCAAAGTTTTTCAAAAAATTCAAACCAACGATTATACCAATTGAACAGTCATAGAAAAGTAAGAAGAAGAAAGGAGAGACGAACGAAAATGAACAAATAATGAGATAGAACTCACTCAACGCTTCGAACCTGCGACTGACTTCCGAGTTAAACCACAAAATAACATTAATCACATGTTCTTTGTCAAGAACAGGCGAATAACATTGCTTTGCGACAAAATTAGCCCTGAATGCTCAAAAACACCGAAGAAGAACTCTTGCATGAACGAATTTCAACTCTTGCTCCCCGGACTTGAACACCAGATTTAAGATTCGAACGGTTTTGGGGGTATTTGAGAGAAACTGTATGGGGATTTGAGATGAGGGGAACAAGGTGGTTATAGGGTGTGATTTTGGGAGGGATTGGAGGTGGGGCCGCCGAGCTTCTAGGCGGTGGGAATGGGATGACTAGGGTTTACATTCATGTCTCTGAATGAGAGACTGATGAAGATGATAGACATGGGAGGGGGTGTGAAGGGTTAGGATAGTTATATAATAAGATATTCCCACTTCTGAGCCGTTAGATCAGAAAACTCGACGGCCTAGATCTGCTTGCTAATCCTAAACGGGGTCATTTTGTTTAGTAAGGGAATTGGACCGGGTAGGAACGGGTATTGTCACGACCCCAAATTCCGGTCGTGATGACGCCCAACACAATGCTAGGCAAGCTCGACCAATTACCACTCTCAACCCCTTATATTACAATTTATTACCGATTAACCATTTTAAGTTCCAATTTAATATAAACTCAAAGTATGGATTTTTAAAGAGTTGAAATGTGCGGAAACCATAATCCGGAAAAATCTCTATAAAACAGCCCATTGATCCGGTGTCACAAGTCTGAGCCTCTAATACAAGGTTTCAACACTCTAATACAGAAATATGTTAGAAATACGGAATAACAAGTAAAGATAGAAGGATAAATCGGTTCTGCGAACGCCATGTAGCTACCTCGATAACTCCGATGAAAATTGAATGGCATGAAACTCGCTTTATGCCTCAGGAATACCTATACCTGCACACAAGGTGCAGGGAGTAAAGTGAGTACTCCAACTCAGTGAGTAATAAATATAAATAAAGGCTGAGGATAAGAAATCATGGAAAATACAAAGTAAACTATAACTGGCAATTTAGAGCATTTAGTAATGAAGCAACAAGTTAATGACATAAGAGAACAAATATATAATGACAGGTAAAACAGAGAACCCACAAATGCATGAGTGTAATGCAATGCATATAATGGTACACTCTAGTACCCACTGCAACGTGTAGCCCGAGCCATCGAGGTATAACAGATAAAGAACAATGCATGAGTGCAATGCAATGCATATGACGGTACACTCCGGTACCCACTGCGGCGTGCAGTCCGAGCCATCTATTAATTTATCGTCGACGGCGCTCACTGGGGGTGTGTGCAGATAACGGAGGGGCTCCTACAACCCAAGCGCTATAACATTATAACGGAGGAGCTCAGACTCCGAAGGGGCTCCTATAGCCCAAGCGCACTATCAAGCCATCTCGTGGCATCAACTAGGATCTCGGCCTCAATATCAATAAAATAAACTAGGCTCTTGGCCTCAAGATCAATGCAATCAACCAGGATCTCGGTCTTAATATCAATGTAACGCTGCTGCGGCGCGCAGCCCGATCCATGCTCAGTCCAGAAATCATCATAAGCCCCTTTGTAAAACAGTAGTTCTCAGCCCAAAATATCATTTAGAAATATCATATAAGTTTTCAAATCTTAGAAATATGGTTGAGTTTGCAAAATACAATTTAAAATCTTGGACTGAGATCAATTATATAAAAATATGGTAAGAAACCATTAAAAACAATCCATGAAGGATTCAATTAGTTGGCATGGGGCCAAATTATAACAATTAATCCATTTTTATAAGAATATCAACTAAGCTTCAAGCAATTTGGTAGTATTTTCATTAAGCGGGACAGACTAAGTCATAATTCCCAACGGTGCTCTACCCCACGCCTGTTATCCGGCATGCAAGTCACCTCAATATAGCATTACGATGTGAAATTTTCGGGGTTTCAAACCCTCAGGGCATCATTTACATTCATTATTCACCTGAAGATGGCCAAAAATCTAGCTCGCTATACCCTTGTCTCTCGAATTGGCCTCCTCGTGCGACGAATCTGCCCAAAATCACAACGAATATGTCGCATTATGAAAAAGAGACAATACCCAATCGAAAGCAATCGAAAATATCAAAATTCACTAATTTGACAAAACCCGAGCCCCGGGCCTACGTCTCGAAACTCGGAAATTTTTACATCAACGGGTTCTTTATCTCCCCACGAGTCTAACCATACAAAAATTATCCAATTCCGACACCATTTGGCCCCTCAAATAATTTTTTAATATTTTTTTTGAAAGATTGCACAATTTTCTTCCCAAATTCCATCTCAAATCACAAATTAAATGATGAATTCAATGATAGATTCATGTACTCTAACCAAATCTGAGTTAGAATCACTTACCCTGATGAATTTCTTGAAAAACATTCGAAAATTCGCCAAAATCCGAGCTCTCACGGGTAAAATATCAAATAAAATCCAAAACCTCATATTTATAGAGTAACCCCCAGATTTCCATCTCCGCGGGCCGCACAAAAATGATAGCTACCACACGAAACCAGCGCGGTCCGCGCAAATATGACCGCGACCGTGTAGGTTTTCTCTGCAATGCCAGGATTTAGTATTTGGGCCATAACTTTCACTACAAATGTCCAAATTATGATGTCTTTACATTTCTGGAAACTAGACACGAAGTCGACAACTTTCATTTTTGAACCACCTCAAAATTCCTTGTAGATCAAAAGATATGAGCTTCCGAAGTTGGACCGACGACCTGCAGATCTTCATAACTGTGGCCGTGGTCACTTTTATGCGCCCAGCACAAGGCCAACACGCCCCACGTTAATAGGACCGCAACCCGCGCTAAAATGACTGCCCATCCATTTTCTAAGTTCCGGGATGTCTGTACTCGCTCAAAACTCACCCGAAACACACCCGAGGCCCCCGGGACCTCAACCAAAAGCACCAACGCATCCTAAAACATTACTCAAACTTGTTCCAATCATCAAAACACTTCAAAAAACATTAAATCGCTCAAAACACATTGGATTCAAGCCTAAGTTTCAATAATCTTCCGAAACACGTTTTTGATCAAAAACCCAACCAAATCAAGTCCGAATGACCTGAAAATTTGCACGCATATCTCAAATCACCTAACGAAGATACATCAACTCTCAGAATTCCATTCCAACCCTCGAATCAAATCTCACCTATCAACCGGAATTCGCCAAAATACTAACTTCTCCAATTCGAGCCTATTTCTACACCGGACCTCCAAAATAAATTCCGATGACAATCCTAAGTCACAAATCATCCCCCGAAGCTAACCAAACCATCGGAATTCACATTCGAGCCTTCTAACTCATAATTCAACGTCCGGTTGACTTTTCCAACTTAATCCTTCTTAAAAGAGACTAAGTGTCTTTCTTATCAAAACCACTCCAACTCAACTCTATTACACAAGATACAGACAATGAAGCATAAAGAAGCTGAAAATAGGAAAAACGAAACGGTAACTCATGAGACGACGGGTCGGGTCGTAACATTCTCCCCAACTTAAACAAATGTTTGTCCTCGAACGTGCCCAAAGTTGTTCCAAAAGCCAAACAATCGCTGAATAACCTTACCATGCGTAAAGCCGGGGGTGATCCCACGTCACCCTATCTCATATAGGTCCGACAACATATTGTAACTGAAATTTTTGCGATCCCATCTAGCCCATAAGCCATAGGACCACATTTTCACTTTTGAAACCTTTCATATGATCAGAGTCCCACATTTATATAGTGAATAAGCCCGAACAAGCTGTAATAACCCATACCTGCAACCTCAGGTGCGATTACCTAATATTCCACATAACTCAAACACATGTAGCGATAACTCCCATTCACAGCAGCTGTCCCCAACAAACAAGTACCGATAGAAAACCTCTTATCAGCTCAAGTCTCATTCCAGCACTTTCATATACTGCCAACGATAAATGAACTACGTAGTAAACCATGACCATTTCTCAGATCAACCATTTATAAAGCCATTTCTCTTCTAGCAATTACCACAGCAAATTTTTAAGCCGAACCTCGATATTATCCTTCCAACATGCTAAAATAAAATTTGTTCGTACTCATTAATGATCCCAATGATATCCTCTATTCCAACACACCACTCTGGTGACATGACACATCAATACAGGCCTAAGCCACAACTCGCATAGTACACGCACCAATAAGCAATAGTCCGAGTATACTAAATTCATGAAAATGACTCAAGTGTAAGAGCTGTACCACAAGCTTACCAGTACCACCACAGCATAAGGCTGAGAATCCGTCTCACTTCATAGCAATAGAACACCCGAATCCAACCGTGAGGTATTCAGACACTCTATCACCTGAGACACCCCAAGTCGCCATGCTCAAAACCATCAACCAAGCGCAATTTGATGACTAGTCCTACAAGAAAATCATCATGCCCATGGAGAAGTACATAATACAATGCAATACCAGTAAACCTTACTGTTGCACATCCGGTTACCCTAGAAAGGGAAAATACCTCAAAAAGAGAGCCGCTTTGCAAGTTCCACAAGTACCACCCCAACTATATGTTATGAGCTCGTAAATCACAGTGGATCCCATATACATGAATAGAATAATAATAACCGGCTCTTCTATAGCTCACATTGACATCAACTTCACGAGCAACTTAGTTTCCAACAACATAATCCACCTGACACAGTCACAGACCTCCAGTCCAAGCATATCATATATAAGCAACCCAACAAGTACACATGTATATGCTAACTGAAACAAGATTCTCATGCTCCTAGACTGGTATAAATAACACTCTATATCGTAGGCATGAGCAAACTGCGCTGTCATAGCTCAAATCAGCATGTTAACACAGAATTAGTAATTAGCAAGTTTGTTCTGGAATTTAGCATCTTGGAAATCTCAAGTATAGTCCAGATAGTTCTTAACAGAGTTACGAATAAGAGAAATATTATACCTTTAAGCTCAATATCCCACTCTAGGCATATCATAGCCTAAGCATCTTCCGAGCATGAATATTGGCTCGGTGCTTGCACACAGGTCAAAACCTCACATATATTCACGCTCATAGCGCATAGTTATCACCATCAATTAGCTCGACTAGTGCATCCAAAGAGTTTAGGTAAGACACTCACCTCAAACATGCCACAATCCCGAAATAGTATATTTTCGAGAATTCCCCGTCTCTAAATTCATAGATCACATAAATCACCGTAACTGATCACAACCTCAACACCCAAATGACTAACACATCCCTCAAGTACGATTATTGCATGATAATTATTCCCAAAATTTTCCTACAATACATAGCAAGATCGAAATATTGGCAGTCGATCATCCATGTGAGCGTTGAAACGCCAATAGATATCTGTTAATCAGAATATAATGTGCACCCTCTTCAGGCCTTACCGAGCAGTTATAACCTTCAACCTAAATATCTAAAACTGACTATTCTATCCAGAATTCATGACCTTCTCTTCAAGAATGAATTTCTACCTTGCACATGAAAATATTAAGCATGTACCATACACCACGTCTATCATGCCATCTTGTTGTAAACACAAAATCTCATTAGAATTTCTGGGCTATAGGAAAATTACAGTACGATAGTTAGAAATCTTCTATTTGCTCCCATATAGGAGGAGTTCATAATATATACTATGTTCTGCGCACCGGTAGAAGATATCCGGCTCGAACCATGGTAAAAACCATCGAGAAATCTTTCAAATCTGTTCGCACATAACCAAGCTATCAATACGAGGCAAAGGATACTTGTTTTTCACTGTTACTTTATTCAATTGCATATAATCAATGCACATTCTCATTGTGCCATCCTTCTTTATCACAAATAAGACTGGTGCACCCTAATGTGACACACTAGGCCGAATGAACCCCTTATCTAGGAGCTCCTGAAGTTGCTCTTTCAATTCTTTCAACTCCGTTAGTGCCATACGATATGGTGGAATAGAAATGGTCTGAGTGCCTGGCACCAGGTCAATGCTAAAATAAATATCCCTGTCCGGAGGCATGCCTTGCAGGTCTGCAGGAAATATATCAGGAAAAATCCCTCACAACCGGGACAAAATCAATGCTAGAAGTCTCAGCTCCAACATCTCGCACAAAAACTAGATATGATAGACAACTCTTCCCAACCATACACTGGGCTTTCAAGAAAGAATTTACTCTACTAGGAAAATAATCAGTCATACCACGCCACTCGATCCTCGGAACACTCGGAATAGCCAAAGTGACTGTCTTAGCATGACAGTCTAGAATAGCACGACATGAAGATAGCCAATCCATGCCCAATATAATATCAAGTCCACCATGCTCAATAGAAATAGATCAACTCGGGCTCTAGACCTTCAATAATCACAACATATGACCGGTACACATGGTCCATAACAATAGTATCGCCTATCGGAGTAGATACATGAACAGGTAAAGAAAGAAACTCTCGGGGTGTACCCAAATAATGAGCAAACTATGAGGACACATAAGAACAGGTGGAACCGGGATCGAATAATACAGAGGCTTTTCTGTGGCAAACTAGAACAATACCTATAATAATAGAATTTGAAGCAATATCATCTGTCCTGCCGGGAATAGCATAAAAATGAGCCTGGCCAATGCCTGATCGACCTTAATCTCTGTAAGCCATAACTGACTCACCAACACGCCTCAAACTGGAACCAATATAGCACATAATCGTGCAATCAACTTATTTAATAGCAAACTCCCCAACTTGGCTCAAGGCCATAGATCAACACGCACTCAATAAATCACAACGCATATACTCTTTTGTTGTCGTAATACCATAGTGAGATTAAACTCACTCCTTCATAAGCCTGTGGAAACACAAATCATCTGGAATTTTAACTCTTTTGCAATTCTTGCATTCACTCACACAACAGTTAAGCCCACTCTCTAGGCGCCTAAATTTAGATTTCAACGCATATTCTTCACTTGTAAATGAGATCTTCTCATAGGCACCATAAGGATCACACCACCTTAGAAGACTCCGCAGGAGATAACCCACCTGCTTTACCTCCAATTAATATTTTTGTATACCTTTCACTGTCATACACATTACACAATCACTTAATCTTCCTGAGTCTAAACTCATACTGTAACATGAAATTTACTTCACTCCAAATAGGAGACATGAATAGATTCTTCACGCGCCTATAACTCGGGGCTACACATCCAATCACAATGAAAATCAAACAATAGTTCATCTATCATCCTGCAACCCTTCCTCGTCACTTCCCAGTCATATAGATACATCTTGCGGTACTAACATACTCTTCACATAGCTATCCAAACATCATTCCTACTAATAGGGATTATACCGGACATATAAGTTCAAAACATTTGCTCGCACAATTAGCACCTCGGTGCTCAAGCCATAGGCAAAGATCCAGTCTCAAGTCCTGCAGATTGGCCTAACATCAAACTGACAGAGATCACATATCACCCTTCGATCGAGGAATTACAAGCCATCAAGGCACATCTAAGACTGAGCACTCGTTCGCGCATACAAACACGTGGAAGGAATCGTAAGAGTTACTTTTCAAGCTGAATCAAGGACGCAAGATAAGAATTTCGAGAATATGAAGTTTTTCCTAAAGGTTCTGCAGCCTCTCGAGGATAAATACAGACATCTACGTACCAATCCGCGAGACTCTACTAAATCAGCTCATGACTCGCGATACCAATTGACCTAAGCTCTGATACCATCTTGTCACGACCCCAAATCCCGGTCGTGATGTCGCGCAACACAATGCTAGGCAAGACCGACCAATTACCACTCTCAACTCCTTCTATTACAATTTATTATGATTAACCATTTTAAGTTCCAATTTAATATAAACTCAAAGTATGAATTTTTAAACAGTTGAAATGTGCGGAAACCATAATCCAGAAAAATCTCTATAAAATAACTCATTGATCCGGTGTCACAAGTCTGAGCCTCTAATACAAGGTTTCAACACTCTAATACAGAAATATGTCAGAAATTCGGAATAACAAGTAAGGATAGAACGAGAAATCGGGTCTGCGAACGCCATGTAGCTACCTCGATAACTCCGATGAAAATTGAATGGCAGGAAACTCGCTTTATGCCTCAGGAATACCTATACCTGCACACAAGGTGCAGGGAGTAAAGTGAGTACTCCAACTCAGTAAGTAATAAACATAAAAAAAGGCTGAGGATAAGAAATCATGGAAAAATACAAAGTAAACTATAACTGGCAATTTAGAGCATTTAGTAATGAAGCTACGAGTCAGTGACATAAGAGTACAAATATATAATGACAGGTAAAACAAATAACAGACAAATGCATGAGTGCAATGCAATGCATATAACGGTACGATCTAGTACCTACTGCGGCGTACAGCCCGAGCCATCCAGGATTAACAGATAAAGAACAATGCATGAGTGCAATGCAATGCATATGACGGTACATTCCGGTACCCACATCCATTTATTTATCGTCGACGGTGCTCAGTGTGGGTTTGTGCAGATAACAGAGGGTCTCCTACGACCCAAGCGCTGCAACATTATAAGGCCTGAAAGTCTACTCACCTCTCCAGCGCTCACTGGAATAGGCTCAGACTCCGATGGCTCCTACAGCCCAAGCGCAATATCAAGCCATCTCGTGGCATTAACCAGGCTCTCGGCCTCAATATTAATAAAATCAACCAGGCTATCGGCCTCAAGATCAATGCAATAAACCAGGCTCTCGGCCTCAATATCAATGTAACACTGTTACGGCGCTCAGCCTGATCCATGCTTAGTCCAGAAATTATCATAAGCCCCTTGGCCTTTGTAAAATAGTAGTTCTCAGCCTAAAATAGCATTTAGAAAAATCATTTAAGTTTTCAAATTTCAGAAAGATGGCTAAGTTTGCAAAATAGTATTTAAAACCTTGGGCTGAGATCAATTATATAAAAATATGGTAAGAAACCATTAAAAAAATCCATGAAGGATTCAATCAGTTGGCATGAGGGCAAATTATAACAATTAATCCATTTTTATAAGAATATCAACTAAGCTTCAAGCAATTTGGTAGTATTTTCATTAAGCGGGACAGACCAAGTCATAATCCCCAACGGTGCTCTACCCCACGCCCATTATCGGGCATGCAAGTCACCTCAATATAGCGTTACGATGTAAAATTTTTGGGGTTTCAAACCCTTAGGACATCATTTACATTTATTACTCACCTCAAGACGGCCAAAAGTCTAGCTCGCTATGCCCTT
The DNA here is from genome assembly GCA_026770625.1 of Nicotiana glauca. NCBI lineage: Eukaryota > Viridiplantae > Streptophyta > Magnoliopsida > Solanales > Solanaceae > Nicotiana > Nicotiana glauca. The sequence goes on from MU703563.1 coordinate 80,797, forward strand.
GCCTCTCGAATTGGCTTCCTCGTGTGACGAATCTGCCCAAAATCACAACCAATATGTCGCATTATGCGAAAGAGACCCAATTGAAAGTAATCGAAAATATCAAAATTCATGAATTTGACAAAACCCGAGGCCCGGGCCCACGTCTCGAAAATCAGAAATTTTTACACCAACGGGTTCCGTATCTCCCCACGAGTCTAACCATATGAAAATTGTCCAATTCTGATACCATTTGGTCCCTCAAATTAGTATTTTATATTTTTTTGAAAGATTCCATAATTTTCTTCCCAAATTCCATCTCAAATCACGAATTCAATGATAGATTCATGTACTCTAACCAAATCTGAGTTAGAATCACTTACTGCGATGAATTTCTCGAAAAACCATCGAAAAATCGCCAAAATTCGAGCTCTCACGGTAAAATATCAAATAAAACCCAAAATCTCATATTTATAGAGTAACCCCCAGATTTCCATCTCCGCGGGCTGTACAAAAACGACCGCAACCAAGCGCAACCAGCTCGGTCTGCGCAAATATGACCGCGACCGCGTAGGTTTTCTCTGCAATGCCAGGATTTAGTATTTGAGTCATAACTTTCACTACAAATGTCCAAATTATGATGTCTTTACATTTTTGGAAACTAGACACGAAGGGTGACAACTTTCGTTTTTGAATCACCTCAAAATTCCTTGTAGATCAAAAGATATGAGCTTCCAAAGTTAGACCGATGACTTGAAGAACTTCATGACCGCGGCCGTGGTCACTTTTACGTGCCCAGCACAAGGCCAGCGCGACCCGCGCTAATAGGACTGCGCCCCGTGCGAAAATGACTGCCTCATCCATTTTCTAAGTTCCGGGATGTCCGTACTCACTCAAAACTCACCCGAAACATACCCGAGGCCCCTGGGACCTCAACCAAAAGCACCAACGCATCCTAAAACATTATTCAAACTTGTTCCAATCATCAAAACACTTCAAATAACATCAGATCACTCAAAACACATCGGATTCAGCCTAAGTTTCAATAATCTTCCGAAACATATTTTTGATAAAAATTCCCAACCAACTCACGTCTGAATGACCTGAAATTTCGCACGCATATCTCAAATCGCCTAACGAAGCTACAGCAACTCTCGGAATTCCATTCCGACCCTCGGATCAAAATCTCACCTATCAACCGAAATTCGCCAAAATACTAACTTCGCCAATTCGAGCCTATTTCGACACCGAACCTCCAAAATAAATTCCGATCACAATCCTAAGTCACAAATTATCCTCGAAGCTAACCAAACCATCAGAATTCACATCCGAGCCCTCTAACTCATAAGTCAACGCCCGGTTGACTTTTCCAACTTAAGCCTTCTTAAGAGAGACTAAGTATCTCATTTCTTATTAAAACCACTCCAACTCAACTCTATTACACAAGATACGGACAATGAAGCATAAAAAAACTGAAAATAGAAAAAACTAAGCGGTAACTCATGAGACGACGGGTCGGACCATCATAGGTATGGGCTTGGGTTAGGCGGGGTGTAATGGGTATTTTATGGGTATCACTTGGGCTCTGAACCAGCGGCACAAATCTTGTTCCTCTCATTTTAATTCCTTTCCTTTTTTTCCAAAATGTTCCCTTCTTTTCTTTTCTTTTTATTCTTTTTTTTTTCAAAAATTAAAACTAAAATCCTAAATTAAGTTATAAAACCAAATTAACTTATCGAAAATACTAACTAATCCTAAATAATTACCAAAATTAATAAATTAAACAAAAACTACTCAAAATTAAAATTAAAAGGTACAAAATAAGTATTTTTGTGATTTTTCTATTTATAAAATAACTTAATTACTTAATTAATCCTAAAATGTTAAATTATATTTTAATGCAAATGCGCGTATTTGTTTTTTATATTTTTCATTAATTAAATTAAGCAAACATGCACAGATAATATGCAAACAATAAATACCACAAAAATCCATAAAATTGCAAACCAATGAAAAAGAATTATTTATTTTGAATTTACGGGAGTAATTCATATATGGAAAAAATCACATGCTCATAGTATGTCACTTCCATTTAATGCCCGTGACACGTGGAGTTTTGGACTGGGTCTGCAACCCTTCAGCGTCTTTTAGGGCTTTTTTTTGCTACATCAATCACGAAGTGACAGTTTTCATTATGACGTTCCCATCATTATATTTTTTTTTTGACGGTTTCTTCTGAGTATAAATATATCCTTTTTCTCTTCATTCATAAAAATATTTTCCATTTTTGATTTATTCAATCTTCCTTTCTTCTACGTATAGCTATGTCTTCTTCAAACTCTGATCCTCGTAAAGTTCTTATTGTAGATGAAATTCCTCTTGCTCCAACTAGTAGAAGGAGATGAGTTAGGTTGTGTAGTTTAGGATCAACGTCCATTCGAGGTTCGCCTTCATCTTTAACGAGTTCTACTCCTCCTTCTTCTAGAACTAGGGGTTCTCTTCCACATAGATCTTCTAGAAGAAGTAGGGATTCTAATGAGCCAGTCCGTGAACTAACAGTAGACGAAATTATCCCCTTTAAACTTTATTTTTATACTGATAGAAAATAAATTAGGAATCAAGTTTCTTCTATGTCCTTTCTTGATCGTGCTGATTTTTAACCTTCTAGGATTACTGAAGATTTCATCTCTATTGTTCGTAGAGATTGCCACTAGAAATTTGATTTCCCAATTATAATCCCTAATGCAAATCAAAGGATCACGTCTCTTTCGTGTATACATATTCTTGTACACTGGATTTTAGACCTCCCATTGATCATGTTATCATCGAGTTCTGTCGTTTTTTCAATGTTTGTTTAGAACAAATTGACCCCATTGTATGGAGGGTTATCGCTTATATAAGGTACTTAGCTAACTTAGCTCAATTGCCTTTTACCTTTTTTTTCATTTGATCCACCTCTACTCCCCCAAGCTATTCCAACATGGGATCTTTACTTTGGTAGCGAGGAGTAAGAGGTTTTAGTTATCCCTAAGGATGAAAAAGACTGTGGCTGGTATACCAAATTTGTTGTTGCTCCTACTGTAGGTTTAGTAGGTGAAGAAAACATGTCATTCCCTAAAAAGTAGAATTTTGCACGTACGTTTACTTTACAACTTTCTCTCTTCTCTTTTTCTCCCTTTTTTGTTTTGAAAGGGTTTGTTTTTCCCGTGACTGTTTCACTTTTTCTTTTTTCAGAAACCATGGTAACTGTTGAAGAGATTCCTAATTTTCGTGATTGGGTAGAAAAATTATTGACCATTTCTCTGATGGAGGTTAGATCTTGAAAATACTTTTGAAACAGATTCGGTTGGAAGGTTAAAACTCATGGTAAATACTTTACTTTTTTTTCATTGTTCCTTTAGAATGTATTTGACCCTTTTTTTAATTAGGTTTTCCTATTCGTGGTGTGAGTGCTGAATCGATTGCAACTTCCTAGGTGATATTCAGCAAAGCCAAAGTTTTCTTCACCCCTAGGTGATACTCCCAAAAACATTAAAGTTAATCCTGGTGCGGTGGATGTCCTAGCTCCTTCAGACCAAATCGAGCCTTCTGTTGCTTATGATGCCGTTTTAAACTCTTTTTCTGATCCTGATCCACGGTGAAAGTTAATTTGTGAAGTTTGACTCGATTTTTTTCTTTTTGGTGGAATATGTGATATTACCCCTGGTCCCATTTTGGGGGTTTTATTTTTAGCGATAGCAAGTCCGCAGGTCTTTTTGGGGCTTTTTGTAAAAATGACAACCAGTTCATGAGTAAGTTCATACTTAATTTTAACTTAATATTATAAAGTTTTCGTTTTAACTTAATCCTTTCGAGTTTATGTTATACTCTTTTTGCCTTATTTTTTTATAAGTCCAAGGTCTTGTTTTTAATTCGCGGGTTTTTGTCTTACCCTTTTTACTTTTTACATTTTTAGAATTGCTTTATTAATTTCATGGATCTTTGAATCAAACATGAATTATAAAAGATGGCCCTTTATATACGACACTTAATGAAGAAGATGTCTCAACTTCAAAATGGTGTTAACATACAAAAGAAGAAATAGGAACACACATGTTTCTTGAAATAACTTTGATAAAGTTTTCATTCGAACTTTGTCAAGTGTAAATAATATTTTACATGTATTTAAATATCTTCTGTTACTCTTCCGTAATTGTTTTCTTTATAATAGATTTGCAAAAAATAAAATTCAAGGGTTTCTTTATGACCCATGGCTAAATGCTACCTTTAACCTAAACATTGTAAGATTGTTTTGAAATTTGTATCCACGAGTGTATTCTTCACATGTTTTTTGATCGTGTTTGTGTTATTGGCTCATTACTTTGATTTGAAGATGAGGAGACTTTTAGGTTTGAGTTGACTTGAAATTTAATTGATTTCAGCTTTCTTTGCCTTCCTTTATACATATATCATATGTTATATGTATATTATATAGTTTTTCAAGTGTTTGAGCTTTGAAGTATGAAATCTCGAGCACTTGATTATTCCTTCCTCTGAGCACGTGATTTTTTCCCTATATGAAATACTCCTAAAAATAAAGAAAAATGGATTTTTTCTAAATTATTTGCAATTTTATAGAAGTTTTGCAGGATTTTTTTAATTAATTGCTCGCATTTTTGTGCACATTTTATTTTATTAAAATCATGAAAAATACCATGCATTGAATTGAGATTTTGTTTTCATATTTTTAGGATTAATTAGTTAATTAATTATTTTATTAAGATAAAAATCACAAAAATTGGTTCACTTTTATATTTTTTGCTTTTAATTTTAGATTAAAAAATTTTCTCTTTTAATATAGGGTCAACTAATTTTTATAAATATTATAGTTTGATAATTTGCGTAATTTTATAATTTAAATTAATTTAGGATTTTTAATTAATGAAAAAACAAAGAAAATAAAATAAAAAAGGGAATTGAAGAAAGGGGTTAATTTGAATTGGGCTAATTTTATACCCAAAAAATCGGTCCAAACTAGGCCCAAAACCAGGTTACCCGATCTAGGCCTCCACTAAACCAAACGACCCCGTTTTTGCTTCCTTTCATCATAGCCGTTGATCTCGTGTGATCCAACTGCTGAGAACTTGGCTTTGGTTTCGTCTAAGACTGTCTGAAGATAGTCCCCCCCCCCCCCCAAACNAATTGAAGAAAGGGGTTAATTTGAATTGGGCTAATTTTATACCCAAAAAATCGGTCCAAACTAGGCCCAAAACCAGGTTACCCGATCTAGGCCTCCACTAAACCAAACGACCCCGTTTTTGCTTCCTTTCATCATAGCCGTTGATCTCGTGTGATCCAACTGCTGAGAACTTGGCTTTGGTTTCGTCTAAGACTGTCTGAAGATAGTCCCCCCCCCCCCACAAACCGGCCACCACCTTAACACCACCAAATGACCATCAAATCCACACCTAATACTGTTCACGTCCACCTCACCACTAAGCCACCATTAATCACCCCAAAAAATCAAACAGATTGTTCTCAATTTCAAATCTTGCGATTCTAGAAAAAGCCCAAATTTTCTTTTCTGATTTTTTCACAAAAATCCGACTTGCTTTGACCGAAAACTTACTTTAATAGATTGCTCTCAATAAGAGAAATCGATTGATGATTATTTTAAGTCATTCAGAGATCGTCAGATTTAGGTCGAATCGTCGGATTCCGATAAAAAATCATCGATTCTATCCACCCACCGGAGTTCATCATAGTTATTTCTTCTAGGTCAGGTTTGGGGTAAGGACTCTTTCTGTTTTTTCTTTCATTATTGTTTCCCGTTTAGCTTGCATGGTTCCAGTTTTAAATTGATCTTAGGTTAATATTGTTTATTAGAATTTGTTGAATCTTCATCTCAATAGTTTGATTAATAGGTTTTTATAGTCTTTTGGTGAGAGTCGTTTTGGTAGTAGTTTCTTGTCGATTTCTTTTTCTGCTTTATTCCAGAACTAGTTCATGTTAAAATTATTTAGGGTTAGGGTTAGTTTAACATTTAATTGCATAAATGTTTTGGTCTCTTCAGTCTTCGATTTGTGCTAATTTTGTCTTTGTTTTGTTGGTTCTGATTTGTAAAGAAATTGAAGTTATAAGGGGTTAATTGAACAAATAAAAAGCTTAAGGGGTCATAGGAAGGCTAAGGTAAGAAGCTTCTAGAATTTGGGGCAGCTGGCACAATTTTGGATAACACAAAATGTAGAAACCAATAAGAGGTTGTCAGTTGCCCCATTTCTGTTAGGAAGATGCTTTTAGGGGCTGGCAGATTCTCTGATTTTCTATTTATTCCTCACTAGGGCACACACTTCACACTCTATAAAAGGAGTAATACTCCTTCATTAAAAGGGATCTGTATTCTCACTAGAAAACAGAAAACAAAAGGGAAACGACAAAGGGCCAAATATATCCCTCTACTTTCAAATATTATTTAGATGTATCCTTTGTTATACTATTGGGCTATCCATACCCCTACCGTCTTACTTTGGAAAAAAAATATCCCTGTTTTGGATGGAGTGCCACGTAGCAGTACTAGATTAAAATGACAAATTTCTTTTTTTTACCCAACCCGTTTTACAAAAAACCACAGCCCGAATCATATTTTTATTTTTTCAATTTTTAAAAGAATTTTCTTTTGTAAAACTTAAAAAAAAATTGCAAAATATTTTCGTTTTTTTTAACTGAGTAGATACTGAAAACAAATTGTAAAAATTGAAAAAAATTGTTTTTTTAACAAAATATATTTTTTTGTAAAAACATATTTGTCAAAACTGAAAAAATTTGTAAAAACGGAAAGAAAAAAAAAATCAGTTTTTAACAAAATATTTTCGTTTCTTAAAAACTAAAAAAAAATATTTCCAATAAAATATTTTCATTATTGAAATTTTTTTTTCCAGTTTTTTTAAATATTTTCTTTTTGTCAAAATTGAAAATACAAATTTGTATAAACTGATTTTTTTTTTTTTGTAAAAATAGAAAAAAATATTTTTCATTTTTTAACAAAATATTTTCATTTTTTTTAAACTGAAAAAGTTATTTTCAACAAAATATTTTCGTTTTTAAATTTTTTTTTTCTTTTTTCAAATTTTTAAAGAATTTAGTTTTGTAAAAACTGGAAAAATTAAAGTTTTTAAAAACAGAAAAAATATTTTTTGTTTTTTAACAAAATATTTTCATTTTTTAAAATCTAAAATTTAAAAAAAATAAATTTGAAAAAATGAAAATAGGGGTTGGGTTGTGGGTGTTTTTAAACAGCAAAGGGCCAAATATACCCCTATACTTTCAAATATTATTTACATGTACCCTTCGTTATACTATTGGGTTATCCATACCCCTACCGTCATACGTTGGAACAATAATATCCCTATTTTGGACGGAGTGCCACATGGCAGCACCAGATTGAAATGACCTAATTCTTTATTTACCCAACCCGTTTTACTAAAAACCCACAACTCGAACCATATTTTCATTTTTCAATTTTTTTAAATTTTTTTTTTTGTAAAATTTAAAAAAATTGCAAAATATTTTCATTTTTTTTAACTGAGTAGATACTGAAAAGATGTTGCAAAACAAATTGGAAAAACTGAAAAAAAATTATTTTTTTAACAAAATATTTGTTTTTTGTAAAAATTGTAAAAACATATTTTGTAAAAGCTGAAAAAATTTGTAAAAACTGAAAGAAAAAAAAACCATTTTTTAACAAAATATTTTCGTTGTTGAAAATTTTTCTTCATTTTTTCAGTGTTTTTAATGATTTTCTTTTTGTAAAAGCTGAAAAGATAAATTTGTATAAACTGATTTTTTTTTTGTTGTAAAAACAGAAAAAAAATATTTTCCTTTTTTAACAAAAAAAATTCGTTTTTTAAAATTGAAAAAATTATTTTCAGCAAAATATTGTCATTTTTGAAAAATATTTTATTTCATTTTTTAGTTTTTTGAAAGAATTTTATTTTGTAAAAACTGGAAAAACAAATTTGGTAAAAACAGAAAAAAATATTTTTTTATTTTTTAACAAAATATTTTCGTTTTTTAAAAACTAAAATTTAAAAAAAATTGAAAAAAATGAAAATAGGGGTTGGGTTGTGGGATTTTTTAAAAACGGGTCGGGTAAAAAAAAGAAAATGAGTTATTTTAATCTGGTGTTGCCATGTGGCACACAATTCAAAATAGGGGTATTTTTGTTTCAAAGTAGGATAGTAGGAGTATAGATAACCTAATAGTATGACGGTAGGGGTATAGATAGACCAATAGTATAACGAGGGGTGTAGGTAAACAATATTTAAAAGTAGAGGGGTATATTTAGCCCTTTTCTGAAAGGGAAAACTAAGAGAAGAATTTCTAAATGGCTGGTTTCAGTTTTACTGCTTTTCTTTAGTGCATTTTCTGGGTTGAGAAGCTGTTGAATCTTAGCACCATGGGCTGCTGATTATTATTCGATTGGTTCTGTTCAATCAAAGCTTTATTTTCTTTCAAGTTTGGCTGTTATTTGGTCATTTCCTCTTCCGTTTATCCTTTTTGATAGGTATGTAGTCTATCTCTTGTCGAATTTTTCTTAAAATATGGACTCAAAGATATGATTTACTCCAGCTATGCCTCTGTCCAAAGTTTGTGCAGCAAATATATGTGTGTTTTTTTGTTTATTGTTCAAGTCTACCTGCTGCTTGATTCATATCATAGTGCATGAATCCTATATCAGTTGTGATCAATGTTTGGACTGTTTTAAATCTAGTTAAGACATAGTTTGTTTGATTGCAAGTTGAATAAGTTAGTATAAATTCAATCGTTGAATGAAGTAAGCTTGATTGGTATATTAGCATTTGCAGTTTTCTTTAAGTGTTGAACCTGAGTGTGAGTTGGTCACACTCATGTATCTGAATGGATAGAATGTTGTTGTGAAGCCTATAATAGTTTAAACAATGGTATGAGCATGATTATAACTTGAACTTACAAGCAACAGTATGATTTAACTTCTAGTGTGTTGAATTGCTATGGGATCTTGTTTGTTTGTTGCTGTAAGTTTGTGGTATTTGAGAGTTAGTAAACCTTCAGTGTTCCTTGAAATGACCTTAGAAGAAGTTGTTTGGTATGTATTTTCTCTGAGTTTTTGTGTGCTAAAGTCATGGAAATATTACAATCCTCCTAACCGTTTATTTTCTTTTGTTTTCAATTCTGACAATGTGGTTAGAGATTTGCAAACTAGCTTCATAGCTAGCCTTGCAAATGCAAACTTCTTTTGAATTACCAAACCTCATGGGCTGGAGTAGCTTGCATTAGCGGAGGATCAACATGTCTTATGAAGCTCTAATTAGTGATTAACTAGATATTAGGATTGTTGAGCTATTATGATTTGAGTTTTGTATAAATTATTTTTTAATAATTTATTTTATTAATTTACAGAATTTATGCAATTGTTGATTAATTGTAGTTTAAGAGATTCTGTAGGCCTTGGTAGTGATTGGGCCTGGCTTTGGCCCAGTTGAGGCACCTTGTTTGAAACCATGCACGGAATGCTTTGGTTCTGCTTTGCCTTTGCTTCTAGGCTCAATATCGAGCCCAAATGCCTTCAGCAAATTTTACCCGTCAATTGGCTTTCAATAATTTGAGGCCTAGTGTTCCTCCTTTGGCCACGTTCTTTTAGAATAAATACTTTCAAATAACATTAGGCCTAATGCTTGGCCTAGATCTTCTCAAACACTTAAGGGCCTAATCTATCTCCTCATAAAGGCTTTCAATTAGCAGCCCCTTTACAATTCCAAATTTAGTTTAAACACGATCCCTCGTAGTTTACCTTAGGCATGTATGCATGATTTCCCTTTTCATTAAATAATTCAGATAAATATTTTTGTTTTATTAAATGTTCTACTTCCCCTTGCAGCATTCTACAATCCACCGTTTTGTGACCGTGATCGTTATGAAACTCGCACCAAAAATTAGGATTTCTCTTTTTCAGGTTTGATCTTATTTGTTTTACCCAGCGTACCTTGTCTCCCATGCTCCTTAAAACAACCACCAACTCGGATGCGCTAACATTAAAACTTTAACCGCCGATCTTTGCCGTCTAGCTTTTGTTGTCATCTCGCGTCTATCGCGTGTTTCCTTCTTTTTTCTACCTTAATGATGGACCTGACTCTCTATATCTTGATCTATGATCGTACTTTGGATTTTCTAGTTTTTAAGGTGAGTCTCTTCCTGCTGGTCCCATTTAAGGCTCGTACCTATTTTTACCGGACCTTTTTTCAGTTTCAGCTCGCCTTGAACTTATCCTTTCATCATTTCGAGATTGAATGATAGTATCTTCTTCTATCCGCAACTTCGTGCTGTATTTGTTATAAACATCATTCCAAGTTGTTGCTGGAAATTCTCATAAAATTTCCTTGAGTCTCCTTGTGGCTTCTGAACTTTATTCATTTAGATTGCTGGCAAATACCATAGCTGCCCAGTTGTCTAGTACACGTGGCAACATCATCCTCTGATGCTCGAATCTGTCTACAAATTCACTGAGCAGCTCCGTATCTACTTGCTTTATTTTAAAAATGTCCTCCATTATTTTCCCAACCTTTTGAGTTTCCGAGTGTGCTTTGATAAATATATAGAATTTTTGGGTAAAAGAGAATACCATGTTAATGCTCCCTTAATAAGTGTTTCTCCGAATATTTCGACCAATATTGATTCAATTTCTTGCTTGGTAAGGTCGTTACCTTTTACCCCAGTTGTGAATGAAGTTATGTGATCCCGTGGATCAGTTATTCCATCATATTTCAAAATATCGGGCATCTTGAATTTCTTTAGAATTGGTAGAGGAGCAGCACTTGGCTTCCAAGGTTGTTATGAGTATTTATCCATATCTATTCCCTTGATTACATGCAACACTCTAGGTATTTTTTCTATGCGGTCGCTCTGCTCCTTGAGTTGTTTCTGCAAAATTATTACTAAATTTTGTAAATCAGAATTAACTGGGTTACCTGACCCTCCATCACGAGATTCGCTAGGAGTTCCTCCACTACCCGAGTTAACGAGTCCTGAGCGAGGATTTTCTAAGGTGTTGTTGTTTGGAGTAGATGTTGGTGGCTTAAACGGCAGCTCGTTAGTGAAAGCCTCAAGAGCATTGCTGATCTGCTGAGCGATTAACTTTTTCAAAGTTTCATTAATAGCCTCATCATTTTCAAAATGATCATTCACATTTGACTAAGATCCGTCAGGAGTTCCTTCTCGATATTGTCGAGGAGAATTTCGTGGGGAAGGGACCGGAGTTCCATCGCCTAGTTGATTCTCCTGGTGTTGATGGTCTCCTTTATTGTTGTCATTGACATTCGACATGATTGATTTGACGAAAAAGTCGATTTAGAAAGTAGTAGATTATCAGATTTTGGGTAGTGGAGCCAATTTGTTTAACCAGAAAATATGAATTTTGGTCAAAGCTTAATTTTAGAAGAACTCGGGTTACTGAAATCAAATTTGGAACAACCAAGAAGAATTGATTTAAACGATAGCTGAGTGAAAGAAAGCATAGTAAATCAGTGTATTTCAATAATATTTTGTCCCCTTAAAAATATTTATTCCTCTCCTTTTATAACTATTTCTAAGAAATACGTGTTTTTTACTCTCATAACAGAGCCATTGTGAGTAATTAATATCATTAATGCAACATTATAATTAGTAATCGTAACTGTTTTGTGAAGATTTTTTAACATTTTCCATCATTGACGCTCGTTAATGACGGATAATACGTATCTGTACTTTTTTCTAACTAGGTTCATTCCTCTGATTTCTCTTAAAATTACCAAGAGATCCGAGTAACCGTTCCTTCCTGTTTTCTTGAATCTCTGCTCCGTGCCTGTTAAAGCTCGTATTTCTTCAACTATCCTTTGCCAGTTATCATTCTTTTATTGATCCACGTGTCTTGACATATCGACACATAATTAATTCCATAGGTTAACCTGATTTTTCCCAATACTCATAGTAAAAAAGCTTACCGATTATTATTTATAAATAAGAACCGCAATGCGAGAGCAAAAGTCGAACCAGGTTGAAAAATTCTGAACAGAAAAACCAAAAGCGAGGGTAAGAAAGAGGAATGAATGACAAAGAAGGGTAAAAGAGAGAGGTTGCGGAAACTGAAGCAAATTCAAGAAAGGAGGGGTGTACATTGACCAGATTGGTTCGGTTTTTTTTCAAAATCAAACCAAGCCAATTATATCGGTATGGATTGATTCAGTTTTATCGGGTTTTTCGTATTTTTTTTGTTACTTGAATATTATTCAAATTTTACGTTGTTAAAATTACAGACAAAATTTTAATAAGTGAATATATGTTTAGTAAATATTGAATAAATTGACAAACATATGATCTATTAAAATATTCTAATGGGAGAGTTTTTTTTTAGTAACATATGATAGTTATTTTTTTAGTCGTATAACAATAATTTTATTAATGTACGCTTTTAAGGTTATCACATGAGAGGATCCCAAATATTTTAATATTTTTAAAAAATTCAATATAAAGACTTAAAAATATATATAAAAATTATATATCTATACGTCGGTTTGGTCCGATTTTTTCTACTCAATATCAAACTAAATCAAACCAAACTTAGTCAGATTTTTCAATCGATTTAGTTTAATTTTTTGGTTTTGTGCGGTATTCCGGTTCGATTTGAACACTCCTGCAAGAAAGTATGGGAACGTTATTGAAACTTGAAACGTGGGTTTTTATGTTTGAATTTACGAATTTAGCCTTGGTCGACCAAGGGACCTTCCATTAATATATAGTTAAAATAATAGGCGTGGAATTGAAAAGGGAAGAGTATGCGCATGTAAATTAGACGAAATAAAAAATTGTTTTCCTTCTAATATTATATTTATAAGTTCTCCTCCTGGGCGTCAGATCATTTGACTTTTCTCATTCTTTCTTATGCTTGAATTGGAGGTTTTTCTCTTTCCATCATTTTCTTTTCTGTTCTATGCAAAAATACTTTTATTTTCAAGAAAGATGAACATCTATACTATATTAAATGCACGAAGGCCCTTAGCAAAATATCATTCGTTATTTTTATCCTCTATAAAAATTAAAATTGGATATAATTGTAATTTAATTTACTTTTCTAATATTTAATGCATTTAAATCACATAAAATTTTGGTTATATAATTCCTTATTGAACTAAGTAAGAAATCCTAAAAATTTTACCCTTTGGCTATTATAACATAAGATATTAACCAAAAAGAAAACGTGAGTTTCTTACACCTAATAGAATACCATTTATGAATTGTGTTTACCGTAAAAATGGTAATAACAATTAAATTTGATTATGAGACTCTAAAGATACGTGATCTATTTTTATGCTACTTATTAAGCAGTTGATGCTATGGGTGAGACTTAGAAACGAGATAAGATTTAGGAATAAGGTGATAACCAAACCGATAGGTTAGCAATCAGGGCCTCGAGCTTGTCGATTCGGGGGCCTCCAGGTCGATTCCGGAGCTCGGCCGGGAGCTATCGAAGGCAGTTGAAAGGCGACGAACACTTATAATAAAATCAACGAAGGTTATTTATGGCCAATGATAAGCAATAATGCAGATAATAAATGGAAGCAATAATATCAAGAGAATATGCTAGAGAGCAAAGAGAATGCTCTTGTCTATTTAGTATGGAGCAACCGAACCTTACAAAATGACAAGGATCCCCTTTATATATTAGGGGAATTCCAACATAGTACAAAATACATTAATGACAAAGATGTGAAGAAGGGGCAACTAGATGACACCCTGATTCAGGTTTAGAAAAGTTCACTAGACTTTGTCAGTCCTAACCGTGTGCCTTGGGAACTCCCTATTTCTACCATAGTCGTGGTTAACACTGTCCCAAGGTTGAGCGTCGACGAACCTCGATGGAGGAATCCGTAGCTTTGCAGCCTCGAGCCTTCGAGATGATCTTCTGAGGTGCCTCAATGATGAGAAATCGGACCCTCCGATTTCACCGTATACAAGTAGTCCCCGCATTTCTTAGAAATGAGTGATAAGAAATGATTTTGACATCCAGCTCTTCAGACTTCCCGTGATGATGTCATATTGATGATATCACACTTACGACGTAAGCCTTCGTGATAACTGGGGCATCCCATGAACTTGTTTTTTCAGCATCATTCAATGCGTTGCCGATTCCTATTCTTCAAAGTGGCAGTATCGCCATTGATTCAGTTTTCAATAACTCATTGATTGCGCCTGCCAATCTGTCTTTCAAAGGTATTGATGGCGTTGTCTGCCATACTATCACCCCTATAAATGGGGGCCTTCCAGTTCTATCTTTTTATTCAAGTGCCTTTCAACATCTTTCCATCCCTTTCTTCTCAGTATCCTCCTCCATTGCTATCCACCATGTTTGGGTTCTATGGCCTTAAGGTTACATGGAGGCGTTCTCATCAGCCACGCCATGGCCTTTTGCATGGGCTTTCCCTTGCCGAGCGAGATTATATTGTCTTGTCGCTATTGTTATTATTACGGTTGTTACTGGTGTCATCACTGGTTCGAGGTGATGAGATAGGGGGCTGGCTTCTTCCGACTTAGGAGGACATTTGGACTTTACACCGTTGCTCGGTAGAGCATTCGGACTATACACCGCTTCTCACTCTCCTACCCTGCCCTGGTGTGGTACTCCATCCCCTTGGTTTTCCAAGGGATAAAGTGGCATAACCGGGCGTTAAAATGGTATGTCACAATGTCCCAGAAGGGAAACTTGGAGCATCCGTGCAAGTAGGGTTGATGCTCGCCGAATCCTCCACCTCTGGCCTCGGAGGGCTATGTCTCTTTTTCTGCTTCTTATGCATCACTTTCCTCTTCTTCATCTTCTCACTTTCCTCTTCTTCATCTTTACCGTTGTAGATATTATTCTGGAGGACCAAGATGAAACCCCAGAGGAGGTGGCGGTCGAAAATATTGCCGCCGAGGATGCATGCCCGAGGAGATGGTGCTCGAAGGTGTTGTCGCCAAGGACGAACCCTAAAGAATAAATCAGGCTCTTGTCTTTTACTATATGTGTACTTTTCACTTCTTTGTTTCTGTGTAAGGACCCCTCTTGGGATTTTCTAATCATATGTAAGGATCCCTCGTGGTATTTTGTAATCAAGTGTTTTGAGTACAAAGACATTTCCCCAATGTTATCTTCGATGCTTGCTATATTTCCTTTTATTTGAATTTATGGAGATTCTGAATAGATGACTCTATCGGCTACTGCCAATATAGAACCCGGGTGCGAGTATTTTTCTGACCTTTGATTGATTAATACGGCTTCCCACGGAACCCTTTATTGTTCCTTGGATCGAGCCTGGATTGGGCCAATAAACTCGAGTCGTCGGGACCCATACTTCGAGTTAAAGGAAAGTAATGTTTTGAGCCTTGAGACCGTGATTTATCATTTAGACCTCATGGTAATCTTTGAGGGGAAATTTGCTCTGAGGTTCGAGGATAGGGATTGTATTTAAGCTTTCGAGAGCAGTCCCCGAGTGGGGTTTGTTCAAACCCGGGCCACCTAGAAACTTTCTCTAAACTTAGCATAGATATACTTAAGGCATTGTAGATAGGTCTCGGACGAGGGTCTACCCGAATTTAGATGACACCCCGAGACCAAGCCCATATGGGTGTAGCTCAAATGCTTATTTCTTTAGAGCCTAACTTCTTTTTTATGGAAGTCCTCGAGGTCGGGTACCACCTCGAGGCTTGTAATGATGTTATTGGCTTCCTGGAGCCTAACCTTTTTCTGATGGAGGTCCTCGAGGTCGGGTACCACCTCAAGACTTATTATGATGTCGTTGGCTTCTTAAAGCCTAACTTCTTTTTTATGGAGGTCCTCAAGGTCGGGTACCACCTCGGGACTTGCGATTATGTCGTTGGCTTCGTAGAGCGTAACTTTTCTTTGATGGAGGTCCTCGAGGTCGGGTACCACCTCGGGGCTTGCGATGATGTCGTTGGCTTCTTAGAGCCTAACTTCTCTTTGATAAAGGTCCTCGAGGTAGGGTACCACCTCCGGACTTGTAGTGGTACGGGGATCTCTGTTCCCAAAATATTATATGGCTTCGCCTAATTTACGATATGGCTGCAAGGCTATCGATGTAGTTCTACTGGCGCAACTTCCTGAAGTGATATCGTTCAGTGTTTTTAATCGGCCTCTGAGGTAGGCTAATCATCGTTGTTTTTAGTAGTTACCCTTATCTTCCTGCGTTAAGCCTTTTATTTATTTCAGTACTAACACACTTTGTACGAATTCCTGCTTTAGTTCTCTAATTTTTCCATAGTCATGACTGCTACATCGCGGTTT
Organism: Nicotiana glauca; assembly: GCA_026770625.1. Taxonomy (NCBI): domain Eukaryota; kingdom Viridiplantae; phylum Streptophyta; class Magnoliopsida; order Solanales; family Solanaceae; genus Nicotiana; species Nicotiana glauca. Next base: position 97,100 of record MU703563.1, read on the forward strand.
GTCCGGTAGAGAGGGGAGAGTTCCACCTCTGGTACTCAGTACCAATGAGAGCGTACCTCTAAGATTACTTCTTTAATAAGATAGAAACACCTTGGGTTAGTGAGAAAAGATTGTGGATAGGGGGATAAGGTAGTGGTACAAATACTTTCCCCATATGAGGGCATCACAGATCGTGTTAATGGATTTTTGAACGTGTACACGTATCCTTTCACACTAGGCCCCTTGATAAGATTGTGATCTACTTCTGTTTAATGTATCGGGTTACCTTAGCGTAGATCCACCCGTCATTTTGGTGAATAGTGTTGATGACGAGATTCTTTGCGGAGAAAGAGGGGCTTAAAGTTACGCTCAATCATCTTATCAGGTTGTACCAGCCCTTTCACCATCGAGGTTTGCTAACTTTACGATGTCTGTTGAACACGCCCTTCATCGTTGATGATGCGGAAGATAGAGATCGGGAGTGGATGAGTCGATTCATCCGAGTGCGGACCACTAATATTATCCCCGTGGAGATTATGCCATTCCCTGAGGAATGGAACTATACACATAAGTGGTACATTCCGTGCCTTCTCAGTTTTGTTAATGGCGAAGGATGGTTTCGTAATTGTGCCTTTCGTGGGTGTCAGGCAATGTTCCTGATCTGCCGGATTTGGTTCAGAAGTTGGCGACCCACGCAAGTGACAAGCTTTGTCCCGGGGCAGATGGAAAGCAAAACATCATGGTGCGTGTTGTACTATTTGTTCCTTTCCCTTCCTTCATTTGGAAAGGTATTTTCCCTTTCTGCGTATTAATATTGTTGTTGTAAGCATCGGAAATCCTTCTGAGGTGAGGCCACGCTCCTTTGGAGAGGGGGAAGGGTTGCTAGGTTTCGGGCTAAAGAATGACAACATTAAGCGAGAGATGCCTTTACAGGGCGATGTCGCTCAAAGCAAGGCGAAACGGGACCGGGGCTTTAGAGCGGAAGCATCGTCTGAGCCTTCCGCGCCCATGGTTCCTGGTGCTGGAAAAGGGGTTTCTCCATTGATATTGCCTTATTTTTCTATTGACAATACTTCGAGGGATACTAGAAACCTAGGGACGCATACTTCGAGCGACCGTGCCTCGACCGGAGTCGATTTTTTCAGATATGAGAGAGCTAGGTTAACAGATGTGCGCTTAGCTTTCGAGGAAGCCCAGCGGCTTCACTTCATGGTGAGTTTCCACATAGGCCTTTTTAGTTTTGCGTCTTCCCTTCCTTAACTGGTTTTCCTTTGTAGGACTTTGATAAGCTTAAGTCCGGGCTGCTTCGCCATGAAGCCAGGCTGCGGAAAGCTCTGGAATAGGTGAGATCCCTTAGGTTCCTTTCCAATGAAAAGGAAGTTGAGCTGGCACACTTGCGGTATGAGGTGAGTTGGAGCTTGAGTTATGAGAGTTACTTGAAGGAGCAGGTAGTTTTTTGTCCCGGGTGAGTGTGCGTTCCACCTTCTAGCTTCTAAGGTTAACACTTTGTTTATCTTAGTTGTAGAAAAAGACGGAGGCCCTGGAGCGCCTTTGGGATGAAATTGGCCGAGCCAAGCATGAGCATGATGATCTAAGAGCTCAGGCGGAGGTTCAGGCTTTAGAGGGGAAGGGTTCTCTGGCTAAAGTTCCCGCCTTTGAGGCTTAAATCCACTTAGCTCGTGATAATGCTTTGGTTCAAACGGATGTGATTACGAAGATCGAGTCCGAGCTTTTAAAAGTCAGGGCTGATATCGTTGATGATCGGGCTGAAGCCGTAATAAGCCAAACTATGGCTGACCAGGAGATGGCGATCTATTTAAAATATGCTACCGATGCTCAAGCTGAGCTGAGAAGGATCCTCGACCGCGAAGAGAGGATCAAAGAATACTCTCGTTGCAATTCTCGAAGAAAGATTCTCGAGGATATCCGTGCTAGGGGTTTTGTCCTCTCGAAAGAGTTGGCGCGAGCGAGGGCGGACGAGTGTGATGCTTGTTTACTTCAGTCCAGCACCAAAGAAAGCAAAGACGAGGGCGGCAGTTCGTAGCTCCCAAAGGGGGCGTAGATTTTTCCATCTGTATATAGCATTTTCAAAGCATATTTGTAGATAAAGATTGTGTTTTTTCGTATATGTGTATAAAAGAAAACCTTGCAGCTTTACTTTTTCTCTATATCTTTCTATCTTGAATTTGGCTAGGTGAACTGGTCTTTGAGTTGGTAGGCACCTTTATATTCATGAAATGGACATGGGGCTAATTAGGCTGGCCCGTATGCTCTTACGCGCTTGGTCGAGGTGACCTTTTTCGTGTGGCCTTGAGGCTCATTAGGCTGGCCCGTAGCTCTTATGCACTCGGTCGATGTGACCTTTTATGTGGGCTGGCGACAATGTCTCTTACGCCTTTCTCTTAGGCATATTTAGTTAACAATTTTGGGTTCAGTATCCGAGTTGGGTTTCGACTCGAGCTCATTCGACCCTCAAGTTATTAGATTTGTGCGGGCTGGCTACAATAGATCTTACGCCTTGGGTCTAAGCAACCTTTTATTGGCTTTATTTTTCTCTCGTTAAGGACTTTTTTGAAATAATTTTTGCCTGAATCTTCGATGGTTCGATAAAACCTCGATTATGAGTTGTTATGTGGTGATGATCGAGCACCTGGGAGGTTTGGCTCGGAGGTTGAGTATCTCAAAGCCTGTGATTTGGAGCTGACATGGTTGAAGATATTTTGCCTATGTCGAGGGTAGCTTGTTTAACCGAATCTAGTCGAAGTAGATTCGAAGTAGTTGAAGGCCTGTGATTTTGTAGTGACAGTCAAATGTCCTCGAGTCATGTTAGTTTAGCTGGTACAACCTTATGACCGTAGTCATTCGTGCTTGGACGGAGCCATTTTTGATCCGTAGTGAAGTAGTTTCTGTGTCTATATCAAGGGTATGAATTTTAGGGGTCTTACAAGTTCGATATATAGCCTTAACTTTGAGATCGGGTTTATGCTTTTAGTAAGGTCTTACAAAATATTCATGCCATTGAGGTCTTACAGTTTTTAGATACTTGGTACAAGTATGGTTCATGCCTTGCTTGAGGTCTTACAGATACTGTTGTTTCCTTATATAGGTCTTACGAGACCGAGTCTACCCGTTTGGGGTCTTATGGCCTCGGGTTTTTTAATTAATAGTGATTGGCTACAGTCCCCGAGTCATCGAGGGTATTGTGGCTCAGGAGTCATTACTCGCAAACATAGTATTGCCTCATTGAGGGCTTACGATTTCAGAGATTCTGAACCTGAGGTCGTGGGTTATTTGAGGTTTTGACGCCAATCCCCAAGTGTTTAGGACACTTTCGGCTCTATAGATGTTTAGTGATTTTGCTTCGTTGAGGGCTTATGAGTTTGGAGTTCCGATCCGAGGATCGCTCAGGTGTTGAATTGTTGACACCAGTCCCCGATTGCTCGAGATATTTTCGTCAGAGGAGTCATTTTTACAAAGATGCCAAGTTTCTTTTGGAGCATGAGATGCTTTGATAAAAGATATTATTCGATTAATTGGTTCAGTTATACATGTTTACACCGTCAAGGGGCCCGGCTATACGGACATGGTTCGTTCAACCATTTGGCCCAGTACATCATTTTCCTATTGGGACCCCATTTGGTGTTTCTTGGCTTTTCCAAGTGGGTGGCCTTCCGGGGGGATGCCATCAGTGTTCGAGGTTGATTGCAAAAGAAGCCTTGGATACTTGTTGAGTCTTCCTTATGTATCATGTGGATGTTTTCTAGTTAAAAACCTTGTCAGTAAAACCCTTTTCGGGATAAAAACTCGGCCGAAGGAAAAAGAGTGCAACAGATGCTTTAAAACCTTAAGTTCTTCGATCTAGGTTAGCGCTTTGACTGCTTCAATCGGGAGCCTCCATAAAGGTTAGCGTGACGTATAAAATAGAAAGGGAGAGGGTTATACCTTAGTGTGGGATGTGTCGGTGATGTCTCGAGGTCTAATATGTCCTAGTCGCTTGTGATGAGTATGCGGTATGGTCCCCTACTCTGTTTAATTGGGCTTAACCGAAGATGTAGTTTGACTGCCTTTTTGCTCCTTTGCGGGTGGAGGTATTGGTGCCGGTGCCACATTGTGCACACAGAACATACTGCTCTCATGTAGTGTATCCACGATTCTCGAACAAGTCATTGCACCTCATATCTCCTTCAATGGCATGGAATTTGACATTTTAGGTTTTTCGCACCTCGTTGACTGGGAGGGTGATTTTCCCTTTCGTTGTTCCACTCGCCAGGTTGAATACATTGAGGACTCGAGTGGAAGGCACGATTTGGTCAAGTAGTCTGAGATACTCTATTACCCTCGACCAGATAATGTTGGTCGAGCTACCTGGATCCACGAGTACACATTTTATTTGATATGTATTTACAAGGAAAGAGATTACCAGTGCGTCATTGTGAGGTTGAGACAAGGCCTCAGTGTCTTCTTTGCTGAATGTGAGGGCATCCTTGGGTATATAACCCCGGGTTCGCTTTTCTCTGGTGATGGATATTTTTGTCCTTCTCATCACAGGTTCATGTGGGGCATTGATGCCTTCCAAGATCATGTGGATGACATGTTGCGGCTCATTCGTTTGGTTATTTTTGGCCCCCTCTCTTTCCTGGAACTAATTTTTGGCTTGGGCTCTTAAGAATTATCGGAGGTGACCTTTATTGAATAGTCTAGCGGCTTCTTCTAGGAGCTTGTGGCAATAATTCATCCCATGACCATGCGTGTTATAAAATTCACACACTAAGTTATGATTCCTTTGTGAAGGATCTGATTATACATGCCTAGGCCATGCCTAGGCCACCTGGCGTCTCTAATTTTACTGATGGTGAACACGATGTCTGATACATCAGCGTTAAAGTTGTATTCTGATAAGCGAGATGCCTCTGTTGGCACTGAGTTCCTATCAAATCCGGCTCTATTGATGAGTCCTCGAGGATTCTGTCCTCGGTCTATCCATCGATCGTTATGAGGTGGGCTGTATCTCAGGGCATTTCTCATGTCTTTGGTGTATGTCTTATATCTTTCTTTGTTTGGCTTTAGCTCCTTCGTCAGGAGGCTTCTTGGGTTTAATGAGCCCGAGGGGGCTCCTAGCTGGTCATCTTCGACCCCGATCTTCGACTGGTGTCGGTTAGGTCATGGTGGGATATTCGACCAGATTCTCTTTCATCTGCTTCATAGCCAATGAGCTTCTCTCATTCAGACCTTGAGTGAAGGCCTGTACCGCCCAGTCGTCGGAGATTGGTTGTAGTTCTATTCATTCCATTTGAAAGCGAGATATAAATTCTCGTAGCATCTCATTCTCCCTTTGCTTGATTTTGAAGGCGTCAGATTTCCTTGTGGCCACCTTGATGGCCCTATCATAGCCTTGATGAAGGAATCTACCAGCTTCGAAAATGAGTTTATAGAATTTGGGGCCAGGTTATGATACCACATCATTCCCCTTTCGAAAGTTTATGGAAAATGAGTTTATATAACTCGATCTCGTCGTCCTTCAAGGCGTTACCCTTTACTGCACAAGAGTAAGCGATAACGTGCTCATTAGGGTCCGAGGTGCTGTTATATTTCGGAAGATCTGGCATTCCAAACTTCTTTGGAATGGGTTTTGGGGCCGCTTCTTGTGGGAACGACTTTTGTACGAACTTCTTTGAGTCCACTCTTTTCAAGAACATGGGCGCTCCTGGAATTTGGTTGACCCTGGAGTTGCAAGTCTCGACCTTCTTATCATTGGCTTCTATCATTTTCTCTCCCGATTCGATTCTTCTGATGAGGTCCTCAAGCATCTTTACGATGATAGGGTCGGCTATTGACTCGTTATTGCTCGATCTCTCCGGTACCTGTTCAGCCGGAGGAGCTGTCCCTGGTGCAACTGTGCTAGGAGTTTTCTGGTGACTCTGCAACTGAGCAATAGCCAGTTGTTATTCCTGCAAAAATTCAAAAATAACATGAAGGCTAACCTCCCCTTCTTCTCTGGTTGGGGTTTTCTGAGCTTCTTGTGGATCCCCTTGGTGCACACTCATGTTGGTATGTGAGCTTATATCGACCAGTTGGGCGTCGCATGAAACTGCGTCTGCTGGGATTGGTCTTAGCGCATTCTCAAGGTTTCATGGTGGTACACTAATGCCTGGAGCAGCCATAGCATTCTCTCCGTGATTCTCAAGATTGTCGTTTTCACCTCCATTTACCGAGCTACGCATTTTGACCTGAAATTGAAGATCTTGGAAAATAAAAGGGTGTGAAAGATAACTTGCGTTGTGTAATGAAACCAGAAAGAAAATAATCACTACTATTTTTAGCCTCATGGTGGGCGCCAAACTGTTTACCGTGAAAATGGTAATAATAATTAAATTTGATTATAGGACTCTAAACATACGTGATCTATTCTTATGCTAGTTGTTAAGCCGTTGATGCTATGGGTGAGATTTAGAAACGAGATAAGAGTTAGGAATAAGGTGATAACCAAACCAATAGGTTAGCAATCAGGGCCTCGAGCTTGTCGATTCGGGGGCCTCGAGGTCGATTTCAGAGCTCGGGTGGGAGCTATCGAAGGCAGTTAAAGGGCGACTAACAGTTATAATAAAATCAACGAAATCTCTTTATGGCCAATGGTAAGCAATAAATAATGAAGAATAATGAAGGTAATAATTGGAAGCGATAATATCAAGAGAATATGTTAGAGAGCAGAGAGAATATTCTTGTCTATTTAGTATGGAGCTACCGAACCTTACAAAATGACAAGGATCCTTTTTATATATGAGGGGAATCCCAACATAGTACAATTTAGATTAATGACAAAGATGTGGAGATGGAACAACTAGATGACACCCTTATTCAGGTTTAGGGTAGTCCACTAGACTTTATTAGTCCTATCGTGTGCCTTGGGAACTCCCCATTTCTACCATAGTCGTGGTCAACACTATCCCAAGGTCGAGCGTTGACGAACCTCGAGTGAGGAAACTCAATCATAGCCTTGCAGCCTCGAGCCTTCTAGATGATCTTCTGAGGTGCCTCGATGACAAGAAATCTGACCCTCCGATTTCACCGTATACAAATTGGTAGTCCCTCAATTTTATGTTAAATATAATAAGAAACACTTCATTTAGTAGTTATTTAATTACTATTTTGAAGCTTTTAGAGCTTAAAATTAATTATTTACTTATTAATTTTTTTCTTATTTGAATCATTGAGAAATTTAAAATTTGTTTTTTCTTTCATTTCGAATGTTGTGTATGTCTTACACATAAACTATATATAAATGCTAAAAAATAAAATAAATAATAAATAATAAATAAAAAAAATTTAATAAAGAAGAGGTACGAATTCTTGAACAATAGCATAGATAATTCACTTTTAAAAAATATACAAGACTATTGCACTAATAATATTATTCAACATTCTATTTTTAACTTTCAAAAGTTTTAAATACACTATTATAATTATGAGCAATGTTGAACAGAAATCAATAAAAGGCACAAAATTAACAAGATAATTTGTAATATTCTTTAATTTTAATCCGTGATACAATTAGCTAAATATGAGTGAGTTTATTAGATAGCCTTCAATTGTTGATTCTCTTACTAGCTTGCTTTATTTTTTCTTTTTTTTTAAATGTCTTTTTCTTGTTTATTATTGCTCTTTAATTTTATGTTTATTTAAATATCGTTGATTATTAGTTACATGCTTATATGTTGTAAGTTGTATCCTTCAAAATTATTTTGATTTCCAATGTTCTTACCCATGAAATTGAAATTATAAAATCATAAACTTGGAACAAAATTTTAATTGAATTATTGACGTTGAGGACTTCAAAGAGAGTTTCTTTAATTATTGAGTTAGTTATATATAATCAATATTCATGATCATCTTTAAGAACTTATAATTTTATTTTATAACTTAATAATATTTTTATAATAAATATATATTCATTGAGACAAGATTCACGCGTACCCTAAGACTAGTGTGTGTGTGTGTGTATGTGTGTGTGTGTGTGTGTATATATATCAGGCTCTAAGATTATATATTTTCCTACGATTGGATTTGGGTATAACTGTGATATTGTGATGACCCAAAAGGTCATCACTTATTTTTAAATTAAATTCTATATTTTGAGGTCTTATAAACCTCATTCAGCATCACCTCAATTTGCGTGCGCAGTTCGAGCGCGTAGCTGGAAAGTCTATATGTGAAATTCTATGAAAAATGATAAATATTTGGCTTTAAAATGAATTAAGTTGATTTCAGTCAATACTTTGGGTAAATGGACTCGGACCCGTAATTTGACAGTCCTGAAGGGTCCGTAGGAAAATATGGGACTTGGGCGTAAGCCCGGAATCGAATTCCGAGGTCACAAGCCTGAGAAATGAATTTAAAAAAAAATTATTTTCTAAAATTGTTTATGAGATTTAGAAATGAGTTGTGATTAGAGCTTAATGGTATCGGGCCCGTATTTTTATTCTGGCACCCTGTACAGGTCGTATATGTGATTTAAGATGAGTCTGCAAGATTTGGTAAGAAACGGATTTGAAATGAAATGAATCGGATCGTTTTTGGAAAATGAAAGTTTGAAATTCTTAAGCAAATTTTATGATTTTGATGTTAAATTCATAGTTTTTGATGTTATTTTAGTAATTTGAATGCACGAGTGCGTCTGTGTGATGTTTTTAGGGTGGTGTGCATCATTGATTTGGAGCCCCTAGGGCTCGGGTGAGTTTTTGATAGGCCATGGGGTACATTTTAGACTTGAGAAATTGTAGATTTTCAACTGTTGGCGAAGCCTAGCTCGCAAATGCGAGAGGCTTATCGCAAATGCGAAAGAAGCCCATGCTAGCCATCCTCTCAATTGCGAGGATTCCATTGCAAATGCGATGCCCCCTCCCCCGTTTAGCCAGTTGTCGAAAATGTGACACTTTGTTCGCATTTCTCAGCTCGCAATTGCGAGAATCCCCCTTCGCAATTCCCAACATAGCAGAGGTCGGGGTTCACAATTGCGACCCCCTTTTCACATTTTCCATAACTGCGCCCTGCAACTTTTATACTTAGCCGAAAATCAACCATTTTTCACATCCTTTCAAAACACAAACTCCCTAGGGCGATATTTCAAGAACAAATCTTCTTCCAAATCGATTGTAAGTCAATTTTAACTCGTTTCCTTCAATCATTAACATCTTTTAACATGATTTCAACTCCAATTCAATGATTTTCATGGGGAAATTGGGTGTTTTGGGTAGAACCTAGGCTTTTCATACATTGGGGATTTGGACCTATATTTGATATCCATTTTTAAAACAAATTATATATTTTGGTTCATGGGGAATGGGTAATCGGGTTTTGGTTCGAACCTCGGGTTTTGACTATGTGGGCTTGGGGCCGATTTTTGACTTTTTGGGTAAAACTTTGGAAAACTCATTTTCATGTATTAGAATTGATTCATTTAGCATTTATTGATGTAATTAAGTAACTTGTGGTTATATACGAGCGAATTGGTGGTGGAATCAAGGGTTAAAGCGATAATTGAGACGTGAATTGTGGTCGTGGCATCGAGGTAAGTGTTTGGTTTAACCTTAACTTGAGGGATTATGAGTCGAGTCTTATTTGTTAAGTGTTAATTGTGGAGTACGACGTATAGGCATGGTTACGAGTATCTATACGTTGGTATCAGGCATCCCGTGAGTCTTGTATTGTAGTCATTATACCTCTGTTGTGGTTCACTGCGCTTCATATAAAATTTTTATTATAGTTCACTTGTCGGGATGTTATTATCATTATTGTTCCCTTGACAGGATGTTATTATCTTTATTGTTCCCTCGCCAGGATGTTATTATCATTATTATTCCCTTCCTGGAATGTTATTATCATTATTGTTCCCTTTTCGGAATGTTTGTGCTAATATTATTGTTCCGTTGCCGGGATTCTTTGATTGGTGTTGATATATGAAATGAGAGCGGGTTTCACGCCTACAATGGTAATATATTAAATGGAAGCGGATTGCACGTAGGCAACGGTAATATATGAAATGGGAGCGGGTTGCACACCTCCAATGGTAATATATGAAATGGGAGCGGGTTGCATTCCAGCAATGGTAATATATGAAATCGAAGCGGGTTGCACGCATGCAACGGTAATATATATAAAATGGGAGCGGGTTTCATGCTTACAACAATAATATATGAAATGGGAGCGGGTTGCACGCCGGCAACGGTATCATATATAAAGGGATCGGGTTGCACGCCTGCAACGGTATCACTTGTGTGTCAGTTCTTTTATTTCCTTATTCTGTTGGTAATTGATTTAGAGTATCTCATATATTTTTCTACAGTCGTTTTGTTATTACCTGTTACTCCCCGTATCATGTTTCCCCTGCCCAACTTTAGTTGTAATTATCTATTTTTATTTTCGCTGTATATGATTTAATTGCACAGGTTATTTGGTGCTCTGGTCCTAGCCTCGTCACTACTTCGCTGAGGTTAGGCTAGCCACTTACCAGCAAATGAGTCGATTGTGCTGATACTATACTCTGCACAAAATCCCAGTGCTAGAGACTTCGGACCGTAGATTGGGTGGCGATCACCGGCAAGCGTTCTCATGCCCTAACGTCTCCTTTATCACTTATTTCATATTTCATCTCTTTGATTCTAAGACATCGTATCTTTATTTTCAGACATTGTATTTAACATTCTTAGATCGTCTGTGACACTGTGACACCAGTTCGGGGTGATTAAGACTCAAACAGTTATAGTAGATTCATATTTCAATTATTTAACTACATTTCTCCTTCTTATTGAAATTTCTGCTGTTTTCACATTATTGCTTTATAAATGCTAAGAAGGTATAAAAATGGATAAATGTAATTTGTTCAATAATTGGCTTGCCTGGCTCTCATTAGTAGGCACAATCATGACTCCTGAGGATGAAAAATCTGGGTTGTGACAAGTTGGTATCAGAGCTCTAGGTTACATGGGTCTCACAGTTCACGGACAAGCTCAGTAGAGTTTGAGGAATCGGTGCGGAGATGTCTGTATTTATCCCAGAGGCTTCAGAGTTAGGAAAATTTCACATCTATTCTTTCCTATCGTGCGGTTTGGTTTCTCAATGATGATTGAATTTCTATTATGTTCTCTCGCAGATGCCGAGAATGCGCACTTCCTCATCCGCTGACCAGCAACCCGAGCCCCCAGCAGCAGCTCCTATGAGGGGTAGAGGGAGAGGCTAAGGCCGAGGCCGAGGCCGTGCTAGAGGCCGAGGTAGGGGTAGAGCTCAGCCCAGGGCAGCAACACCAACAGCAGAGCCTCAGGTTGACTTTGATGATGAGGTTCCGGCCCAACAGTTCCGGTGGGCCCAGATCAGGTCATAGAGGGGTTTATTGCTACCCAGTACTCTAGAATGCTCCGGTCCGCCTAGTGGGTCTTATGGAGAGTGTCACTCGGGCAGGCTTGCTTCCTGTAGCACCAGCTGTCTCTCAAGTTGGAGAAGGAGCCCAGACTCCTGCTACTCATCCTCCGGAGTAGGTAGCTCCCTAATTTCAGACTCCAGCAGTTCAGCCTGTTGGATTAGTTCAGTCGATTGTGGTAGCCCAGGCGGGAGATAGATAAACTATGTTTGCCGATGCTTTGTGGATATTGGATAGGTTCACCAAGCTCTTCACTACTACTTTCAGCGATGCATCTTCTGAGGATCCCCAGGATTATCTAGACAGTTGTCATGAGGTTCTAAAAAACATGGGGATAGTAGAGACCAATGGGGTCGATTTTGCTACTTTTTGCTTGTCTGGATCAGCCAAGACTTGGTGGAGAGATTATTGCTTGGCTAGACTATCCGGATCACCAGCTTTGACTTGGGAGCAGTTTACGCAGATATTTCTGGAGAAATTTCTCCCTATCACTCAGAAAGAGGCCTATCGAAGGCAGTTTAAGCGTCTCTAGCACGGTTCTATGACTATTACTCAATATGAGACTAGATTCATCTACTTGGCTCGTCATGCTCTTGTCATACTTCCCACCGAGAGAGAGAGGCTTAGGAGGTTCATTGAGGGACTTATCCAGCCTATTCGGCTTCAGATGGCTAGGGAGACGGAGTGAGATTTCTTTTCAGGAGGTGGCCAATGTGTCCAGGAGAGTGGAGATGGTTTTGTCGCAGGGAGGTGTTCATGGTTCACATAAGAGGCCTCGTCATTCAGGCAGATTCAGTGGTGCCTCGTCTGGAGGCAGGGATTCGTATGGTATAGGCCATCCTCATAGGCCTTATCAGTCAGCACTTAAGGCTTCTCACGGTGCTTTAGGTGGCCCTGGTTCTCATATGCAGTATTCTCATCAGCAGTCCTTTATTGCACCACCAGCTTCAGAGTTTCCAGGGTCATCAGCCGAAGCAGTCGAGGGATTGTTTTACTTGTGGCAACACAAGGCACATTGCTAGGTATTGCCCTCGAGCACCGAGTAGCTCTCAGCATAAGGGTTCCTGTGCCATGGTTCAGGCACCGAGTGTTCCACAGCCCGCCCAGCCAGCTATGAGTGAGGGTAGAGGTGCCAGAGGTAAAGGTAGAGGTACTGGAGGTGGAGCTCAGGCCGCTAGAGGTGGAGGCCAGCCAGCAGTAGGTCGTCCTAGAGATGTGGTTCAGGGTGGAGGGGCCCAGCCCCGATGTTATGCACTTCCAGCCAGGCCCGAGGATGAGGCTTCCGATGCACTGTTCTAGTTTGTAGTAGAGATGCTTCAGTTTTATTTGATCTAGGGTCTACGTACTCCTATGTGTCATCTTATTTTGTACCGTATCTGGTCATGCCTATTGATTTTTTGAGTGCTCCTGTTTCTATGTCTACCGGCGGGTGATTCTGTTATGGTAGATCAAGTCCATCATTCGTGTATAGTTGTGATTCGAGGTCTTGAGTCTCGTGTAGATTTGCTTCTTTTGGACATGGTTTATTTCGGTGCCATATTAGGGATGGACTAGTTTTCACCTTATCTTGGACTGTCATGCCAAGACTATGACCTTAGCCTTGTCGGGTTTGCCTCGTTTAAAGTGGAGAGGGACTCTTAGTCATTCTACCCGTAGAGTTATTTCTTATGTGAAGGCTCGGCGTATGGTCGAGAAGGGGTGTTTGGCCTATTTGGCCTATGTTCATGATTCTAGTGCTGAGGTTCCTTCTATTGAGTTTGTGCCCTTGTTCGTGAGTTTCCAGAGGTATTCCCTTCAGACCTGCCTGGTATGCAACCCGACAGGGATATCGACTTTTGTAATGATTTGGCTCCGGGCACTTAGCCCATTTCTATCCAGCCATATCGTATGTCCCTGCCTGAGTTGAAAGAGCTGAAGGAGCAATTGCAAGACTTTCTTGAAAAGGGTTTTATTAGATCCAGTGTGTCGCCTTGGGGTGTGCCGGTGTTGTTCGTAAATAAGAAGGATGGATCGATGCGAATGTGTATAGATTACCGACAACTGAACAAGGTTAGAATCAAGAATAAGTATCCGTTGCCGATGATTGATAATTTTTTCGATTAGCTTCAGGGTGCCAATGGATTTTCAAAGATTGACTTGAGAACTGGCTATCATCAGTTGAGGATTAGGGCATCCGATGTCCCTAAGACAGCTTTCGTCACTCGGTACGGCCATTATGGGTTCTTGGTAATGTTATTTGGGTTAACAAATGCCCTAGCAGCTTTTACAGATTTGATGAACCGAGTGTTCAAGCCTTGGATTCATTCATGATAATCTTCATTGATGATATTTTGATATATTCCCGCAGCCGGGAGGAGCACGAGCAACATTTTAGAGTGGTTCTTCAGGCTTTGAGAGATAGTTAGCTATATGCTACGTTTTTGAAGTATGAGTTCTGGTTGAGTTCGGTTGCATTCCTGGGTCATGTTGTGTTAGCATATGGTATTTAAGTTGATCCGAATAAGATTGAGGCAGTAAAGGACTAGCCTAGACCAACATCAACTACAGAGATCCGGCATTTCTTGGGTTTGGTAGGCTACTATCATCGGTTCGTAGAGGGGTTTTCATCTATCACAGTCCCGATGACTAGGTTGACCCAGAAGGGTGTCCAGTTCAGATGGTCGGATGAGTGTGAGTCGAGATTTTAGAAGCTCAAGATAGCTTTGACTACGGCACCAATGTTGGTTTTGCCCACAGGTTTAGGACCATATAAAGTTTATTCTGATGCATCTCGTATTGGACTTGGTGCAGTGTTGATGCAGGATGGCAAGGTCATTGCTTATGCTTTGCGGCAGTTGAAGATTCATGAGAAGAACTATCCGGTTCATGATTTGGAGTTAGCAACCATTGTTCACGCGTTGAAGATTTGGAGGCATTATCTGTATGGCATGGCATATGAGGTGTTCACGGATCAACAGAGTCTACAATATTTGTTCAAGCAAAAGGAGTTGAATTTGAGGCAGAGGAGGTAGTTGGAGTTGTTGAAAGACTATTATATCACCATCTTATATCATCTGGGAAAGGCCAATGTGGTGCCAATTCTTTGAGTAGGAAGTCAGCCAGTATGGGCAGTCTTGATTATATTCCGGTCGTTGAGAAGTCGCTTGCTTTAGATGTTCAGGCTTTGGCCAATCAGTTTGTGAGGTTGGATGTTTCTGAGCCTAGCCGTATGTTATCTTGCACGGTCGCTCATTCTTCAATATAGGAGCATATCTGAGATTGGCAGTATGATGATCCTCATAAGTGTTTCCTTAGAGACATGGTGCAACGCGGAGGTGCCAAGCAAGTTACCATAGGAGAGGATGGAGTTTTGAGATTGCAGGGTCGAGTTTGTGTGCCTAATGTAGATGGGCTTCAGGAGTTGATTTTAGAGGAGGCCCATAGTTCCCAGTACTCTATTCATCCGGGTGCCACAAATATGTATTAGGATTTGCAGCAGCATTATTGGTGGAGGCGAATGAAGAAAGATATCATTGCATATGTGGCTCGGTGTTTGAATTACCAGCAGGTTAAGTACGAGCATGAGAGACCTGGTGGGTTGTTCGAGAAGATTGAGATTCCTAATTGGAAGTGAGAGCCTATCACTAAGGACTTCATTTTTGGACTCCCACGAACTTAGAGGAAGTTTGATGCTGTGTGGTTTATTCTTGATAAGCTGATCAAGTCAGCATATTTCATTCCTGTTGCAGTATCCTATTCTTCTGAGAGGTTAGCTGAGATCTATATCCGAGAGATTGTTCGCCTTCATGGTGTGCCCGTGTCTATCTTTTCGAATGGAGGTACGTAGTTTACCTCACATTTCCGGAGAGTAGTTCAGCGAGAATTGGGCATACTGGTTGAGTTGAGAATAGCATTTCATCCTCAAACGGAAGGGCAATCCGAGTGGACCATTCAGATTTTGGAGGATACGCTCCAATCTTGCATCATTTACTTTGGAGGTTCGTGGGATCAGTTTTTGCCTTTAGAAGAGTTTGCCTACAACAACAGCTACCAGTCGAGTATCCAGATGGCTCCTTATGAGGCTTTGTATGGTAGGCGGTGTCGGTCGCCGGTTGGATGGTTTGTGACAGAAAAGGCTCGGTTGTTGGGTACAGATCTAGTGCAGAATGCCTTGGACAGGGTCAGGATCATTCAGGATAGGCTTCGTACAGCTCAGTCCAGGCAAAAAAGCTATGCCGACTGCAAGGTTCGAGATTTGGCTTTCATGGTGGGTGAGCGGGTGTTTTTTCGAGTGTCGCCTATGAAGGGCGTGATGAGATTTGGGAAGAAGGGCAAGCTTAGCCCTAGGTTCATTGGCCCATTTGAGATTCTTGATTGAGTGGGAGAGGTGGCTTATATACTTGCAATACCACCGAGGTTATCAGCTGTGCATCCAGTGTTTAATATGTCCAAGCTTTGGAAGTATCACAACGATCCATCCCACGTGTTAGATTTCAGCACTGTCCAGTTGGACAAGGACTTTTCTTATGAGGAGGAGCCAGTAGCTATTCTAGTCCGATAGGTTCGTCTGTTGAGATCGAAGATTTTTCCTTCTGTTCATGTTCACTGGAGAGGTCGTCCTGCTGAGGCATCGACCTGGGAGTCCGAGTCCGATATGCGAAGCCGTTATCCCCATCTTTTCCCCAACTCAGGTACTTCCTTCTTCTGTCTGTTCGAGGACGAACATTTATTTTAGAGGTGGACAATGTGATGACCCAAAAGGTCATCACTTGTTTTTAAATTAAATTCTGCGTTCTGTGGCCTTAAAAACCTCATTCAGCATCACCTCGATTTGCGTGCGCAGTCAGGGTGCGTAGCCGAAAAGTCTATATGTGAATATCTGTGAAAAATGATAAAAATTTTGCTTTAAAATAAATTAAGTTGACTTCGGTCAACATTTTGGGTAAATGGGCCCAGACCCGTGATGTGACGGTCCCGAAGGGTCCGTAGGAAAATATGGAACTTGGGCTTATGCCCGGAATCGAATTCCGAGGTCCCAAGGCCGAGAAATAAATTTTTCAAGAAAATTATTTTCTGAAATTATTTATGGGATTTGGAAATGAACTATGATTAATGCATGATGGTAGCGGTCCCGTATTTTGATTCTGGCACCCGGTACAAGTCTTATATGTGATTTAAGATGAGTCTGTAAGATTTGGTAAGAAACGAACTTGAAACGACTTGAATCGGATTGTTTTGGAAAAACAAAAATTGAAAGTTTGAAGTTCTTAAGAAAATTTCATGATTTTGATGCTATATTCATAGTTGCTGATGTTATTTTAGTGATTTGAAAGCACGAGGGAGTTTGTGTGATGTTTTGAGGGTTGTGTGCATAATTGGTTTGGAGCCCCGAGGGCTCGGGTGAGTTTTGGATAAGCCACGGGGTGTATAGATTTTCAACTGTTGCATTGCAAGCCTGCAGGCTTCGTATTTTCAAAGACTGGCTCGGAAATGCGAGATCGCAAATGCAAGAGGCTTATCGCAAATGCGAAAGAAACCCAGGCCAACCAGCCTCACAATTGCGAGGATTCCATTGCAAATGCAATGTCCCCCCCCCCCAACTTGCTGTCGCAAATGCGACACTTTGTTCGCATTTCCCAGCTCGCAATTGCGAGAATCCTGTCACGACCCCAACCCCAGTCATGATGGCGCCCAACACACAGCTAGGCAAGCCCGACCTTATACAGCATTAACCCAAATTCTTACTTAGATTTTAGATAATTAACATAGGAAATTTACTAAGTCATTACATTCAAGTCCATATTTTATAATAAAGCTTGCGGAAGTTCAATTAAAATATCACAACACAGCCCAATAGAATTCGGTGTCGCGAACACGAGCCTCCAATACGAATAACCACCTAATACAAGTCTGCCTATGAAAAATACGGAACAAAAGGATAGAGATAGAAGGGAGAGATCAAGGCTGCGAATGCCATGCAGCTACCTCGATGCTCCCGGATGATGCTGTGCTGCTAATCAAGTCCTCACTTAGCCTGTGGGGTACCTGGATCTGCACGCAAGGTGCAGGGAGTAATGGGAGTACTCCGACCCAGTGAGTAATAAACATAAATAAAGGATGAGAGTAAGAAATCACGGAATAAAACAAAATAAGCTATAACTGGCCGTCCAAAACATTTAATCATGAACAACATTTAATCATGAACAACACACCGATAAAATAAGGTACAGAAATACTATGACAAGTAAACCAGATGAATATCAAATGCATGAATGCAATGCAACACACAAGATGGTACACTCTAGTACCCGCTGCGGCGTGTAGCCCGATCCATTTAACGTTGACGGCACTCACCGAAGGTGTGTACAGACTCTGGAGGGGCTCCTACAGCCCAAGCGCAAAAATCAAGCCATCTTGTAGCACTAACCAGGCTCTCGGCCTCAATATCAATATAATACCGCTGCGGCGCGCAGCCCGATCCATGCTCAGTCCAGAAATTCACATAAGCCTCACCGACAATATTAAAATAATAAGTTCTCAGCTCAGAATGTCAATAAAAATAGTATTTTTGATTTCAAGTCTTAGAAAGATGGCTGAACATTTCAAAATAGTATTTAAACGTAGGACTGAAATTAATCAACAAATCAAATAGTGTGAAAACCGTGATAGCAATCCCTGAAGGATTCAAATAATCGGCACAAAGCCCAGATATAACAATTTAATCCAAGCAGGAAAATTCTCAAACAAGTCACAATCCCCAACCAGAAACGACCCCGCACTCGTCATAGAGCGCGTGTCTTGTCTCAATATAGCTTTACAATGTGAAATTCCTGGGTTTCAAACCCTCAGGACATCATTTACATCTATTACTCACCTCAAGCCGGCCAAAAAGTCTAGCTTGCTATGCCTTTTCCTCTCGAATCGACCTCCTCGTGCGTCAAATCTGACTAAAACCACAAGGAAGACGTTACAATAGGCTAAGGGAACATAACCCAATCGAAAAGACTAAAGAAAATATCGAAAATCACGAAATTGACAAAACCAGAGCCCCTGGCCCACTCCTCGAAAAATTAGAAAATTTACATCACCGGATTCCTTATCTCGCCACGAGTCTATACATATCCAATTTACCAAAATCCGAGCTCAAATGCTAACTCTAATTCCAAATTTTCCATTTCAAAAGTCAAGCCCTAGTTCTTCCATTTTTAATCAAATTTCCATGAATTTAAGTGTTGATTCTTCAATAAAATGATGATTCTAAGTCACGAGACTCACCTCCAATCAATTCTCGTCGAAACCCTCTTTAATCCTCGTCAAAAAGCTCCCAAGGTTGCTCAACAATGGTGAAAATAAGACCTAGCTCGCGGAGGAAATATTATAAATCTGGCCAGCACTTTTCGCTTCTATGGTCCCTTAACCGCTTATATGGGACCGCTTTCGTGATTTTCCTTCCGCTTCTGCGGAAATTCAAATAAAGGCCAAAATCGCTTCTGCGGTCATCAAGTTGCTTCTGCGACTCCACTCCTGCGGGTTTCCTCCCGCTTTTGCGGAAATTCCAATCTCGAACCCAACCACCGCTTCTGCGAAACCAACGCCCAGGACTCTTCACCACTTTTGCGGTCAATCCATCGCTTAAGCGTGACCGCTTCTACGGTCCAAGACTCGCAGAAGCGAAAATACCAGTTGCAGCAGGCTTCAGCAACATGCAAATTCCAAAACTCTCCGTGTAATCATCCGAACTCACCCCGAGGCCCCCGGGACCTCAACCAAAAATACCAACACATCCCAAAACATCATTCAAACTTGTTATGATCATCAAAACACGTCAAACAACGCTAAAACCATAAAATCACATCGGATTCAAGCCTAAGTTCTTCAAAAACTTCCGAAATACGCATTCGATCAAAAACTCGACCAAAACACCTGCGAATGACTTGAAATTTTGTACGCACATCCAAAATCACCTAATGAAGCCACAACAACTCTTGGAATTCCATTCCGACCCTCGGATCAAAATCTCACCAATCAACCAGAATTCGCCAAAATACTAGCTTCACCAATTCAAGCCTAATTCTACACTGGACCTTCAAAATCACTTTCGATCACACTCCTAAGTCACAAATCACCCCCGAAGCTAACTGAATCACCAGAAATCACATCTGAGCCTTCTAACCATAAGTCAACGCCCGGTTGACATTTTCCAAAACAAGCTTTCCTTAAAGAGACTAAGTATCTCATTTCCTACCAAAACCAACCCAATTCAACTCTAACACCCCAAATGCCGATAATGAAACATGAAGAAACATAAAATGGGAGAAACGGGGAGGTAACACATGAAACGACGGGTTGGATCGTCACATCCTCCCCAACTTAAACAAATGCTCGTCCTCGAGCGGGTCAAGAAACATACCTGAAGTCTCAAATAGGTAAGGATATCTGCTCCGCATCTCCCGCTTGGTATCCCAGGTAGCCTCATCCACGGGCCGACCTCTCCACTGCACCTTCACCGAAGCTATTTCATTTGATCTCAATTTCCGAACCTGACGACCCAAAATAGCCACTGGCTCTACGTTATAGGTCAAATCATTGTCCAATTGAACCGTGCTGAAGTCCAATACATGAGACGGGTCCCCAACATACTTTTGGAGCATAGATACATGAAATGCCAGATGAACCTTCGACAAGCTGGGTGGCAAGGCAAGCATATAGGCCACCTGTCCAATCCTCCTAAGTACCTCAAAAGGCCCAATGAACCGCGAACTCAACTTCCCTTTCTTTCCAAACCTCATAACGCCCTTCATGGGCGAAACCTTCAGCAAGACCTTCTCGCCCACCATATAAGATACATCTCGAACCTTCCGGTACGCATAACTCTTCTGACGCGAATGAGTTGTATGAAGTCTCTCCTGGATCACTTTCACCTTCTCCAAGGCATCCTAGACTAACTCTGTCCCCAATAGCCTAGCCTCGCCGGGCTCAAACCAACCAACCGAAGATCTACACCGTCTCCCATATAAGGCCACATACGGTGCCATCTGAATGCTAGATTGATAGCTGTTGTTGTAGGCAAACTCTGCAAGTGGCAAGAACTCAGCCCAAGAACCTCCAAAATCAATAACACAGGCACACAACATGTCCTCCAATATCGGAATGGTACGCTCGGACTTCCCGTCCGTCTGAGGATGAAACGCTGTGCTCCGCTCCACCTGTGTACCCAACTCTCGCTGAAAAGTCCTCCAAAATTGGGAAGTGAACTGAGTACCCCTATCTGAGATAATAGAATCTGGGACCCCATGCAAACGAACACTCTGCCGGATGAAAATCCCTACCAGCCGCTCCGAAGAATAGGTAGTACACACTGGAATGAAGTGCGCGGACTTGGTCAGTCTATCCACAATAACCCAAATCGAATCAAAGTTTTTCGAGGTCCGAGGGAGACCACTTACAAAATCTATAGTAATCCTCTCCTACTTTCACTCTGGAATATCCATCCACTGAAGTACACCACCCGGTCTTTGATTCTCATATTTCACCTGCTGACAGTTGAGACACCGAGCTACATAACCCACAATATCTTTCTTCATTCTCCTCCACCAGTAGTGCTGCGTCAAATTCTGATACATCTTCGGGCACCCGGATGAATGGAATACCGCGAGTTGTGGGCCTTCTCAAGAATCAACTCTGTAAGCCCATCTACATTGGGCACACAAATCCGACCCCGCATCCTCAATACACCATCATCACCAAGGGTCACATCTCTGGCGTCGCCATGCTGCACTCTGTCCTTGAGGACAAGCAAGTGTGAATCATCATACTGGCGCTCTCTGATGCGATCATATAAGGAAGACCGAGAAACCATGCAAGTCAACACCCGACTGGGCTCTGAAATATGTAATCTCACAAACCGATTGGCCAACGCCTGAACATCAACTGCAAAGGGCCTCTACCCAACTGGAATGTACGCGAAACTCCCCATACTGACTGCCTTTCGGCTCAAAGAATCGGCCACCACATTGGCCTTCCCTGGATGATACAGAATAGTAATGTCATAATCCTTTAGCAACTCAAGCCACCTCCGTTGCCTCAAGTTAAGATCCTTCTGCTTGAACAAATACTGAAGGCTGCGATGATCGGTGAATACCTCACAAGATACGCCATATAAGTAGTGCCTCCAAATCTTCAAAGCATGAACTATAGCAGCCAACTCTAAGTCATGCATAGGGTAGTTCTTCTCATGGGGCTTCAACTGACGAGAAGCATAAGCAATCACTCTACCCTTCTGCATCAATACACAGCCAATCCCGACCTCGAAGCATCACAATAGACAGTGTAAGAACCTGAAGTTGATGGCAAAACTAATACTAGAGCTGTAGTCAAAGCTGTATTGAGCTTTTGAAATCTCTCCTCGCACTCGTCCGACCATACAAATGGAGTACCTTTCTGCGTCAACTTGGTCAAGGGAGAAGCAATAGATGAAAAACCCTGGACGAACCGGCGATAATAACCCACCAAACCGAGGAAACTACGAATCTCTGTGGCTGAGGACGGTCTAGGCTAACTCTGAACCGCCTCTATCTTCTTTGGATCAACCTGAATACCATCGCTGGACACCACGTGCCCCAGGGAAGCCACAAAACCAAGCCAAAACTCACACTTGGAGAACTTTGCATAAAGCTTCTCCTCTCTCAATCTCTGTAATACCACTCGCAAATATTGTGCCTGCTCCTCCTGGCTACGCGAGTACACTAGGATATCATCAATAAAAACAATAACAAATGAATCCAGATACGACCGAAATACACTGTTCATCAAATGCATGAATGCTGCTGGGGCATTAGTCAGCCCAAAGGATATAACAAGAAACGCATAGTGCCCATATCTAGTCCTGAAAGCAGTTTTCATAATATCTATATCCCTGATCTTCAACTGGTGATAGCCTGAAGGGAGATCAATCTTGGAGAATACCCTTGCCCCCTAAAGCTGGTCAAATAAATCATCAATACGAGGCAGGGGATACTTGTTCTTCACTGTTACTTTGTTCAATTGCCTGTAGTCAATGCACATTCTCATTGTGCCATCTTTCTTTTTCACAAATAGAACCGGTGCAGAATGAACCCCTTTTTTAGGAGTTCCTGAAGCTGATCCTTTAATTCTTTCAACTCCGCTGGTGCCATGCGATACAGAGGAATGGAAATGGGCTGAGTGCCCGGCACCAGGTCAATACCAAAATCAATATCCCTATCCGGTGGCATGTCCGGCAGATCTGCGAGAAATACATCAGGGAAATCCCTTACAACGGGGACAGAATCAAGGCTAGGAGTCTCAGCTCCAACATCTCTCACAAACACCAAATATGAAAGGCAACCCTTCCCAACCATTCGCTGGGCCTTTAAGAAAGAAATAACTCTACTCGGAACATAGTCAGTCACACCTCGCCACTCGATCTTCGAGATACCCGGCATAGCCAAAGTGACTGTCTTAGCATGACAATCTAGAATAGCATGACATGGAGATAACCAGTCCATGCCAAGAATAAAATTAAAGTCTACCATGCTTAATAGCAATAAATCAACTCAAGTCTCCAGACCCCCAATAGTCACAAGACAAGATCGATACACATGGTCTACAACAATAGTGTCGCCCACCGGGGTAGATACGTGCACAGGTAAAGCAAGACACCCTCAGGTCGTACCCGAATTATGAGCAAAATATGAGGACACATAAGAATAGGTAGAACCAGGATCAAATAAGATAGAGGCATCCCTGTGGCAGACTGAGATAATACCTGTGATAACAGCATCCGATGCAAAGGCATCTGCCCTGCATGGAATAGCATAAAATTGAGCCTGGCCACCGCCGGATCAACCTCTACCTCTGGGGCGACCCCTGGCTGCCTGGCCTCCACCCCTAGCTGACTGGGCGGGTGAAGAAGAAGCTGGAGCAGAAGTCGAGGGCTGATCCCTCTACTGAGACTGACCACCATGAAGTCGAGGACACTACCTCCTCATATGACCAAACTCACCACACTCGTAGAAATTACCAGGTGCTGGAGAAGGGGATTGAAGGGAACCCCTCGCACCCGAATGACCAGACGATGTACTCGGCGCAGAAGAACCCTGAGCTAAAGGGGCATAAGATGAGATCTGAACCGGGAGGGCACTAAGTGAAGGCTTCCCCTGCTTGAACCCCTGATGACCATGGCCTGAAGATGCCCCACTATACTCTAGACAGGTCGACTGAGGAGGCCTGAAGGAATGACCTCTACCACGCTGGAACTAGCCCCTAGATGGAGCACCACTAAAACTACCTGAACCTCGAGGCCTCTTGGCCTCCCTCTCCTCACGCTCCCAGCGGTAAACCATCTCAATATCACGAGTAATGTCAACTACCTCTTCGAACGAGGCACACAATACTCTCTCTTTAGTCATCAGAATAAGGAGTGAATAGTTAAGGCCATCCAGAACCTCCTATTCCCCTCTCGATCTGTCCGGATCATCCAAGTGGCATGATGGGCCAACTATGAAAATCTCATCTCGTACTGGGTCACAGACATGTCCCCCTGGGTCAACCACTCAAACTGACGACGCTGCTCCTCTCTGCGGGACTGCGATACATACTTCTCCAGGAAGAGAGTGGAGAACTGATGCCATGTAAGGGGCGCTGCACCAACAGGCCTACGCTTGTCAAAATCCTCCCACCAAGTAAATCCATCCCCTGAGATTCTCTGGAAGGTAGAAAAAGACACACCACTCGACTCCAAAATCCCTGCGGTACGAACCATACGCTGAAACTTGTTAAGAAAACCCTGGGCATCCTCGCCCTCAGCACCACTAAATGGCGGAGGCTGGAGCCTACCGAATCTCTCGAGATGACGCTGCTCATCGTCGGGCATAGCTGGAACCACATAGTCATAAATTGGGGCAACCGGCTGAGCTGGAGCTGCTCCCAGTGTCTGCAATCTCTGTACAACCTGCTCAGGTGTGCGAGCAGTAGGGCTCTGATTGCCTCCCCCGTCCTGTGAAGTAACTGCTGTTGTAGTGGCTGAAACTACCTGAGCCAGGCCAGTGCAAACCGACATTATCTGAGCCAAGGCCTCCTGGAGGCCCGGAATCACAATGGGCATTGCCGGTGCCTGAACAGGTGCTGCTTGGGCATCCACAGCTGGAGTCTGGTCCTGAACTGGGGCAGCTGGTGGATCAACAGGTGCTACCCTCGTTGCTCTGCCTCGACCACGACCACGAACGCGGCCTCTAGTGGCCTTAATAGGTGGTACTGGTGGTCGTCCGCCACGTCTGGTAGCGCGAGTCCTCCCCATCCGCGAGAGAATAGAATACAAAAGTTTAGTTCTCGGATCAACAAAGTCGCACGAAGAGAATTCAAGAATATGGAGTTTTTCATAAAGGTTCTGCAGCCTCTCGAGGATAAATACAGACATCTCCGTACCGATCCACGAGACTCTACTAAACTGGCTCATGATTCGCGAGACCAAGTAACCTAGGCTCTGATACCAACTTGTCACGACCCCAACCCCGGTCATGATGGCGCCTAACATATTGCTAGGCAAGCCTGACCTTATACAACATTAACCCAAATTCTTACTCAGATTTTAGATAATTAACACAAGAAA
The DNA here is from genome assembly GCA_026770625.1 of Nicotiana glauca. Taxonomy (NCBI): domain Eukaryota; kingdom Viridiplantae; phylum Streptophyta; class Magnoliopsida; order Solanales; family Solanaceae; genus Nicotiana; species Nicotiana glauca. The sequence continues at coordinate 122,095 of MU703563.1, forward strand.
TTTAATAAGTCATTACATTCAAGTTCATATTTTATAATAAAGCATGCGGAAGTTCAATTAAAATATCACAACATAGCCCAATAGAATTCGGTGTCGCAAACACGAGCCTCTAATATGGAATATCCACCTAATACAAGTTTGCCTAGGAACAATACGGAACAAAAGGATAGAGATAGAAGGGAGAGATCAAGGCTGCGAACTCCATGCAGCTACCTCGATGCTCCCAGATGATGCTGTGTTGCAAATCAAGTCCTCACTCAACCTGTTGGGTACCTGGATCTGCACGTAAGGTGCAGGGAGTAATGTGAGTACTCCGACCCAGTGAGTAATAAACATAAATAAAGGCTGAGAGTAAGAAATCATGGAATAAAACAAAATAAGCTATAACTGGCAGTCCAGAACATTTAATCATGAACAACACACCGATAAAATAAGGTACAAAAATACTATGACAAGTAAACCAGATGAATATCAAATGCATGAATGCAATGCAACACACAAGATGGTACACGACGACACAAGATGCAACACAAATAAGGTACAAAAATACTATGACAAGTAAACCGATCCATTTAATGCCGACGACGCTCACTGGTGGTGTGTACAGACTCCGGAGGGGCTCCTACAGCCCAAGCGCAAATAATCAAGCCATCTCGTATCACCGACCAGGCTATCGACCTCAATATCAATATAATACCGCTGCGGCGCGCAGCCCGGTCCATGCTCAGTCCAGAAATTCACATAAGCCTCTCGGGCAATATTAAAATAATAAGTTCTCAGCTCAGAATGTCAATAAAAAAAAAGTATTTTTGATTTCAATTCTTAGAAAGATGGCCGAGCATTTCAAAGCAGTATTTAAACTTAGGACTGAAACTAATTAACAAGTCAAATAATGTGAAAACAATGATAGCAATCCCTGAAGGATTCAAAAAATCAGCACAAAGCCCAGATATAACAATTTAATCCAAGCAGGAAAATTCTCAAACACGTCTTAGTCAAAAACACTGTATAAACATCACTCGGGAAGAACCAAGTCACAATCCCCACCACAAACGACCCGCACTCGTCATAGAGTGCGTGTCTCGCCTCAATATAGCGTTAGAATGTGGAATTCCGGAGTTTCAAACCCTTAGGACATCATTTACATCTATTATCATTCGACAGAAACGCCATTGATAGACATTTTCAAAAAATGGTGAAGATATACTCCGAGATTGGAGGAGACATCAATCTAAAGCAAGCTTTTGTATCTTCACTACCAAAGTTGTTAGCAAGTCGAACCATGACCATCATTGAAGAAATGTTTCAGTCCATAACCATCCCACAAATTGGTTACATCAGACAAGCTATTTTCATAGCATTGGATGATATTTGTAAAAAGCGCTCTGCCCTAAAACAAATTATCCAACATAATCCGGCGCTTTACAAAGCGTGCCGCAAATCTGATCTAATCACCGAATCAGGATGTTCTTGCCGCACATCCAGGCGAAGGAAAGAATTCAGGAGGTTCAAATGGCCAAGAATTCTAGATGGGAAAACAAGGTCCAAAAGACGCGCAAAATATTTCAGACGGAGAAGGCCAGGAAATTTTCACAAGAAAAACAGATGTTTTATTTGTCATAAGATTGGACATTTCGCTAAAAATTGTCCTCAATCAAGAAGATCTGTTAAACTCATTGAAGAAATTGAAGATTACACTGGCATACATCTTGGAAAGGAGGAAGACCTTGAATCCCTATTCTCTGTGGATGATGAACCTAATGAAGAAACTTTATTCTCTCTTGATATCTATGAAGATCAAGGCAATGATCATTACCAGATTTCAGAACCAATTATCGAAGCTCGAGAGGAGATCAATGCTCTCACAGTCGTTCCTCAAGTAGAACTCAAAGTCTATACATCCAAGTGGGACAAACCAACTCGAGTTATTGCTTTCATCGACATCGGAGCTGCTTCCTCACTTATAAATCCTGCTATTTTCCCAGAAGATCAATGGGTACCCCATTTTAAGGATTTGAACACTGCATCAAATGCAATCTTGACCAGAACTGTCATTACAAAGCACCCGATCACCATTGAGTTCTTTCTAGGATTGAAGTACAGAACAAAGCTGCTAGGATCTGATGTACCAGGAAAAGATCTTATTATTGGATTCGATATTTACAGACAGCTTAGAGATCAGCTCCAGATCAAGGCTAACGGGATAGCATTTAAAAAGCAGTTCAGGCCTTATTCTAAGATTCCAAGGCTATTCCAAATCACCAATGACAAACAGATCAAAGAAATTGAGAAAAATCTTATTGAACAATCATGTGCCGACTCCCACAAGGATTTTGATGATAAAGGGAAATGCCTGCTATGGAAAAATGATGAATTTTTTATCAAGCTCCCTTTCAAGAAAAATGAAAATATCAATCCGACAAAAGCCAGTCTTTCAGGGATAAATCTAGATCCTCTCAACATGCAGGACAGATCAAAGCCTTGGAACTAAGGTTGGCAAATTTACAATATGAGATCTGTCCGCCAAGAACTTCACTTTTCCAATTTTTCCAACAACAATAACAGGAGACGATTTCCATCAAAGAAAAAATTAAACTTCTGAGAAATGATCACTTTGAGCCATAAAGAACCCCAGTTTTCCCTTCAAAACCTACCTTCTTCCCTATGTCTCCACAAGCATACTCACCACCTAAATTGGACTATACCTTTTCTACCTTTCCATCTACCCCACAAAATCCAATCTCTTTTACCCGACCAGCAAAAGAATAAAATGATTTTGATATCGCAAAAATGGTTTGGAAAAGAAAGATGTCCTTGCAGCAAAGAAACAAACAAAGAAAAGGCGAGACCAAGGAGAAAGTTCAAAAGGATCGAACCCCAAAAATCTAATGATATCACACTCGAAGGCTCCAAACCTCTATGTCGCTCAGCTAAGATATATATCTGAAGAAGAAACCCATGGTCGTAATCTCTAAACTCATCAGAAGATGAAACAATGGAAGATAGCTCTCAAGCAAGCAATGAATCCACAACGAACTCTTCCGAAGAAGACGATCCCCCAATATTTGTAAACCAGCCAAGAGATCCAGAAATATCTGAAGTAGATGATAAACATGAAGGCATGACAGATGAACCAATCCCAGAAAGAAGATATGAGCCAATGGCGTCAAAGCCAGTTGGAACTGGTTTCCACACTTTCACCTTAGATGATGTCAAGGTTTCAAAATGGCCTCAACGGATCCAAGATTTCTATACTTGGATGGTGACCAGAAATTTGGTGCAACGAGAAAAGTATATCATCCTTTCAAAACTCACTTCATGGTTCTCAGGAATCCTCAGAGACTGGTGGAATGCACTTGGAATTCAAGACAAAAATACTTTTCTTACTTTCGAAGATTTTGCCTTCAACATCAGAATCCTACATGATGTTTTCTGCGGAGATGCCGGCTAAAGACAGGAGAAAATACGAAGGCAACTCATCGAGATGAAGTGTGTGTCATTCGATAGAAATGACATTGATAGACATTTTAAAAAAATGGCGAAGATATCCTTTGATATTGGATGAGACATCAATCTAAATAAAGCTTTTGTATCTTCACTACCAAAGTTGTTAGCAAGTCGAACCATGATCATCATTGAAGAAAAGTTTCAGTCCATAACCATCCCACAAACTGGTTACATCAGGCAAGCTATTTTCGTGGCATTGGATGATATTTGTACTAAGCGCTCTGCCCTAAAACAAATTATCCAACACAATCCGGCGCTTGACAAAGCATTCCGCAAATCTGATCTAATCACCGGATCAGGATGTTCTTGCCGCACATCAAGGCGAAGGAAAGAATCCAGGAGGTTCAAATGGCCAAGATTCCGGATGGGAAAACAAGGTCCAAAAGACGCACAAAATATTTCAAACGGAGAAGGACAGGAAATTTTCACAAGAAAAATAGATGTTTTATTTGTCATAAGATTGGACATTTCGCTAAAAATTGTCGACAATCAAGAAGATATGTTAAACTCATTGAAGAAACTGAAGATTACACTGGCATACATCTCGGAAAGGAGGAAGACCTTGAATCCATATTCTCTGTGGATGATGAACCTAATGAAGAAACTTTATTCTCTCTTGATATCGATGAAGATCAAGGCAATGATCATTACCAGATTTCAAAACCAATGATCGAAGCTCGAGAGGAGATCAATGCTCTCACAGTCGTTCCTCAAGTAGAACTCAAAGTCTATACATCCAAGTGGGACAAACCAACTCGAGTTATTGCTTTCATCGACACCGGAGCTGCTTCCTCACTTATAAATCCTCCTATTTTCCCTGAAGATCAATGGGTACCCCATTTTAAGGATTTCAACACTGCATCAAATGCAATCTTGACCACAACTATCATTATAAAGCACCCGATCACAATTGAGTTCTTTCCAGGATTGAAGTACAGAACGAAGCTGCTAGGATCTGATGTACCAGGAAAAGATCTTATTATTTGATTCGACATTTACGGACAGCTTAGAAATCAGCTCCAGATCAAGGCTAACAGGATAGCATTTAAAAAGCAGTTCAGGCCTTATTCAGAGATTCTAAGGCTATTCCAAATCACCAATGACGAACAGATCAAAGAAATTGAGAAAAATCTCATTGAACAATCATGTGCCGACTCTCAGAAGGATTTCATGAAGAAAGGGAAACGCCTGTTATGGAAAAGTGATGAATTTTTTATCAAGCTCCCTTTCAAGAAAAATGAAAATATCAATCCGACAAAAGCCAGTCATTCAGGGATGAATCCAGATCATCTTCAGCTCGCAAAGAAAGAATGTGAAGAACTTTTGGAATTTGATCTGATCAAGCCATCAGATTCACAGTGGGCATGCGAAGCATTTTATGTCAACAAAAGGGCTGAGTAAACAAGAGGAAAGCTCAGGTTAGTCATCAACTACCAGCCACTTAACCATTTTCTCCAAGATGATAAGTTCCCTATCCCAAATAAACTCACCCTTTTCTCCCACTTAGCCAAGGCCAAATATTTTTTTAAATTTGATTTAAAGTCAGAATTTTGACAATTAGGAATCCACCCTGAAGAAAGACCCAAAACGGGATTTTGTATCCCCGATCATCACTTCCAATGGAAAGTCATGCCCTTCAGGTTAAAAACTGCACCTTCCTTGTTCCTAAAAGCCATGATAAAAATATTCCAACCCATCCTTCATACCTCCTTAGTATACATCGATGACATTCTGTTATTTAGTAATACATCGGAGGAACATATCAACCTGCTTCGTCAATTTGAGGCATTGGTAACACAGTACGCAATCATGCTCTCAGCAAAAAAGATGGTTCTTGCTCAAAAAGAGATTGATTTTCTTGGAATACATTTTGTCCAAGGTGAATACAGTCTAGGACCACATATATGTCAGGAACTACTCAAATTTCCAGATACCAACTTCACAACAAAGCAGATACAACAATTTTTGGGCATAATAAATTATGTGAGAGATTTTATCCCAAATATCTCTACATACATTTCTCCACTTACAGATATGCTCAAGAGAAATGTTCCGCCATGGGGAAAGAAACAAGATGAAGCAGTCAAGGAAATAAAGGAGATTTCTAAAAATGTCAAGTCCCTCTATATC